>JACERR010000024.1:512500-532500 GCA_016760335.1 Gastrodia elata
TTATAACACATACATGAGTGTGTCAACATATTTGTATACATCCATATATAGACACACACACACACACACACACACACACACACACACACACATATATATATATATATGGCAGTGAGTTATTATATACGTATGTGTGTGTGTATGAGGCACACACAGACATACACACACTCACACAGACAAACATATATAGACATACACATACAAATACACACACACACACACATGGAGAAATATATATATATAATCATATAAATATACAGACACACAAGTATGTGAGTATGTATACCTAACACACATCTAAATATATATATTCAGTTGTGAGAATGCATACATACAAACACACACACGCGCACACACACCCATATATTGGGTGTATCCACACATACATGGAGACACACACACAAATATACTAATATTTATATGTGTGTTTATATATGAGTGTGTTTGTATATATATACCCAACATATACACATACACACACATGCACGCACACACTCATGTATACTAATCTTTATGTGTGTGTGTTTGTATGTGCGTGTGTCTGTGTGTGTATACACACGCACCCAAATACACACACATAGAGAATAGTATATAAGAGTTGTGAGTATGTATACACACATACTCACAAATACACAAACATAAACACATAGAAATTATATAACACATACGTGTGTGTGTCTATAGATTTATATATGATTGTGAGTAGGTATACCCAGCCCACACACACATACACTTATATAACAAACACATATATACTCACAATCATATATATAGGCACACAGACACACACACACACCGTATATAAATAATCTCTAGGTGTGTGTTTATGTGTGTGTGTGTGTATATATATATATATATATATACAGTTGTGAATATGTATGCCCAATGTGAATATATGGACACACAAACACATACTCATATATATGAATCTCTATGTCTATGTGTTTGTGTGTGTATTGTCTGTATGTGTTTGGTATAATTAACAACTATATATATATAGACACACACACACGCAAACACACACAGATGGAGATTATTTATATATGGTGTGTGTGTATTTGTTTGTGTCTATATATTTATAGATATGAGTATATATGTGCCTATATATGAATCTCTATATGTGTGGGTGTGTGTCTCTACATACACGCAAACATACGTATATGTGTTATCACAACTATATAATATAATCTACATACACAACCGTATAATCGCTGTGTGTGTGACAATTATATATATGTGAATGTGTGTGTATTTATCTCTATGTGTGTGTGTTTGTGTGTGTGTGAGTGTGTCTATATATATATATATGGTTGTGAGTTATTATATATGTATTTGTGTGTGTATGAGGCACACACAGACATACACACACACACAGATAAACAGATATAGACATATACACATACAAACACACACACACACATGGAGAAATATATAGACATAATCATATAAATATATAGACACACAAGTATGTGAGTATGTATACCTACCACACATCTAAATATATATATTCAGTTGTGAGAATGCATACATACAAACACACACACGCGCACACACACCCATATATTGGGTGTATACACACACACGGAGACACACGCACACACACATATATACTAATCTTTATATGTGTGTTTATGTATGAGTGTGTTTGTATATATATACCCAATATATGCACATATACACAGATACACGCACACACTCATGTATACTAATCTTTATGTGTGTGTGTTTGTGTGTGCGTGTGTCTGTGTGTGCATACACACGCACCCAAACACACACATAGAGAATAGTATATAAGAGTGTGTGTGTGTCTACTTATATATACATATTATTTAATTATATACATACACACATAAACACACATACATAGAGATTAGTATACCTACAATCGTATATAAATTAATAGTCACACACACAGACACACTCATATATACTAATCTCTATATTTGTGTGTCTGTGTTTATGTGTGTGTGTGAGTGTATATTCATATATATATATATATATAAGGTTGTCAGTATGTATACTCATGTACACTAATCTTTATGTGTGTGTGTTTCTATGTGTGCACAAACAAGTATGTGTTATATACATATATATATGTATATATATATATATATATATATATATATACACACACACACACATATATATATGTGTTATATGTTTGTTTGTGTGTGTTTGTGTTTATATACATACTCACAATCATATAATTATAAGACATACATGAGTATGTCTATATATTTGTATCCATCCATATATAGACACACACACACAAATATGGAGGTTAGTACATATGAGTGTGTGTTACACACACACACACTCATATATACACATACTCATATAAATATATATTTACACACGTATATGAGTATGTATACCCAACACACATGTCTATATATATATATTTGGTTGTGAGTATTTATATATACAAAAACACACACACACACTCTCATATATTGGGTGTATACACACACACACATAAAAACACACACACTCATATATATTAATCTCTATATGTGTGTTTGTGTGTGAGTGTGTCTTTATATATATACCAAACACACACACACACACACACACACTTATATATACTAATCTTTATGTGTGTATATTTGTGTGTGCATATATGTGTGTGTGTGCACACACACACACACCCAAACACATACACATAGAGATTAATATATAAGAGAGAGTGTGTGTGTGTGTCTACTTATATATGCATTATATAACTATATACATACACACATAAATAGAAACACATAGAGATTAGTATACTTATAATCGTATATAAATATGTAGTCACACACACACACACACAAATACTTATATATACTAATCTCTATATTAGTGTGTTTGTGTTTGTGTGTGTGTGTGTGTCTGTGTGTACATATATATATATATATATACATATATATATATATAAAGTTGTATGTATACTCATATATACTAATCTCTATGTGTGTATGTGTATATGTGTGTATGTGTATTAGATATACATACACACAAACACGTATATATTATATATTGGGTATATACACACACATGGAGATACACACACACACATACACACATATATACTAATCTTATATGTGTGTTTGTGTGTGAGTGTGCCTGTATATATATACCCAACACACATAATACACACACACACACTCAAATATACTAATCTTTATGTTTGTGTTCGTGTGTGCGTGTGTGTGTGTGCACCAACTATGTGTGCGTGCACATATTGTGTGTGCTTGCACATACACACACCTAAGCACACACACATAAAGATTAGTATATAAGAGTGTGTGTGTCTCTACTTTTATATACGTGTTATATAATTTTATACAGACACACATAAACACACACACATGGAGATTAGTATATCTACAATTGTATATAAATATATAGGCACACACACACACACACACTCATATATACTAATCTCTATGTGTCTGTGTTTATGTTTCTATGTGTGCGTGTGTACATTATATATATATATATATAAGGTTGTGAGTATGTATACCCATATATACTAATCTTTATGTGTATGTATTTGTATGTGTATTAGATATACATACACACAAACATGTATATGTTATATGCATGTATATATATATATATATATATAGGCACAAAATCATATATATGTGTTATATGTTTGTGTGTGTGTGTGTCTATATACATACTCACAACAGTATAATTATAACACATACATGAGTGTGTCAACATATTTGTATACATCCATATATAGACACACACACACACACACACACACACAGACACACACACACACACACAAATATATATATATATATATATATATATATATATATATATATATATATATATATATATATATATATGGCAGTGAGTTATTATATACGTATGTGTGTGTGTATGAGGCACACACAGACATACACACACGCACATAGACAAATAGATATAGACATACACACATACAAATACACACACACACACACATGGAGAAATATATAGACATAATCATATAAATATACAGACACACAAGTATGTGAGTATGTATACCTAACACACATCTAAATATATATATTCAGTTGTGAGAATGCATACATACAAACACACACACACGCATACACACCCATATATTGGGTGTATACACACACACACATATATACTAATATTTATATGTGTGTTTATATATGAGTGTGTTTGTATATATATACCCAACATATACACTTACACACACATGCACGCACACATTCATGTATACTAATCTTTATGTGTGTGTTTGTGTGTGCGTGTGTCTGTGTGTGTATACACACGCACCCAAACACACACACATAGAGAATAGTAAATAAGAGTTGTGAGTATGTATACATAGATACTCACAAATACACAAATATAAACACATAAAAATTATATAACACATACGTGTGTGTGTCTATAAATTTAGATATAATTGTGAGTAGGTATACCCAGCCCACACACACATACACTTATATAACAAACACATATATACTCACAATCATATATATATAGGCACACAGACACACACACACCGTATATAAATAATCTCTAGGTGTGTGTTTATGTGTGTGTGTGTGTATATATATATATATACAGTTGTGAGTATGTATTCCCAATGAGAATATACGGACACACGTACCCATCACACACACAAACACATACTCATATATATGAATCTCTATGTGTATGTGTTTGTGTGTGTATTGTGTGTGTGTGTTGGGTATAATTAACAACTGTATATATATAGACACACACACATGCAAACACACACAGATGGAGATTATTTATATATGGTGTGTGTGTATTTGTGTGTGTCTATATATTTATAGATATGATTATATATGTGCCTATATACTAATCTCTATATGTGTGAGTGTGTGTCTCTACATACACGCAAACATACGTATATGTGTTATCACAACTATATAATATAATCTACATACACAACCGTATAATCGCTCTGTGTGTGACAATTATATATATGTGAATGTGTGTGTATTTATCTCTATATGTGTGTGTTTGTGTGTGTGAGTGTGTCTATATATATATGGTTGTGAGTTATTATATATGTATCTGTGTGTGTATGAGGCACACACAAACATACACACACACACACACAGATAAGCAGATATAGACATATACACATACAAACACACACACACACACATGGAGAAATATATAGACATAATCATATAAATATATAGACACACAATATGTGAGTATGTATACCTAACACACATCTAAATATATATACTTAGTTGTGAGAATGCATACATACAAACACACACACGCACACACACACCCATATATTGGGTGTATACACACACACAGGGAGACACACACACACACACACATATATACTAATCTTTATATGTGTGTTTATGTATGAGTGTGTTTGTATATATATACCCAATATATGCACATATACACAAATACATGCACACACTCACGTATACTAATCTTTATGTGTGTGTGTTTGTGTGTGCGTGTGTCTGTGTGTGCATACACACGCACCCAAACACACATATAGAGAATAGTATATAAGAGTGTGTGTATGTCTACTTATATATACGTTTTATTTAATTATATACACACACACATAAATACACACACATAGAGATTAGTATACCTACAATCATATATAAATTAATAGTCACACACACAGACACACTCATATATACTAATCTCTATATTTGTGTCTGTGTTTATGTGTGTATGTGTGTGTATATTCATATATATATATATATATATATAAGGTTGTGAGTATGTATACTCATGTATACTAATCTTTATGTGTGTGTGTTTCTATGTGTGCACAAACAAGTATGTGTTATATACACACACACACACACACACACACATATATATATATATATATATATATATATATATATATATACACACATATATATATGTGATATGTTTGTTTGTGTGTGTTTGTGTTTATATACATACTCACAATCATATAATTATAAGACATACATGAGCATGTCTATATATTTGTATCCATCCATATATAGACACACACACACTCATATATACACATACTCATATAAATATATATTTACACACGTATAAGAGTATGTATACCCAACACACATGTCTATATATATATATATATATATGTATTTGGTTGTGAGTATTTATATATACAAAGACACACACACACACTCTCTTATATTGGGTATATACACACACACATAATAATACACACACTCATATATACTAATCTCTATATGTGTGTTTGTGTGTGAGCGTGTCTGTATATATATATCAAACACACACACACACACACACTTATATATACTAATCTTTATGTGTGTGTATTTGTGTGTGCATATATGTGTGTGTGTGCACACACACACCCAAACACATACACATAGAGATTAGTATATAAGAGAGAGAGTGTGTGTGTGTCTACTTATATATGCGTTATATAACTATATACATACACACATAAACAGAAACACATAGAGATTAGTATACTTATAATCATATATAAATATATAGTCACACACACACACACACAAATACTTATATAAACTAATCTCTATATTAGTGTGTTTGTGTTTGTGTGTGTGTGTGTGTCTGTGTGTACATATATATATATATATATATATATATATATATAAGTTGTATGTATACTCATATATACTAATCTCTATATGTGTATGTGTATATGTGTGAATGTGTATTAGATATACATACACAGAAACACGTATATATTATCTATTGGGTATATACACACACATGGAGATACACACACACACATACACACATATATACTAATCTTATATGTGTGTTTGTGTGTGAGTGTGCCTGTATATATATACCCAACACACATAATACACACACACACACTCAAATATACTAATCTTTATGTGTGTGTTCATGTGTGTGTGTGTGTGTGTGTGTGCACCAACTATGTGTGCGTGCACATATTGTGTGTGCTTGCACATACACACACCTAAGCACACACACATAAAGATTAGTATCTAAGAGTGTGTGTGTGTCTCTACTTTTATATACATGTTATATAATTTTATACAGACACACATAAACACACATACATAGAGATTAGTAAAACCTACAATTGTATATAAATATATAGGCACACACACACACACTCATATATACTAATCTCTATGTGTCTGTGTTTATGTTTCTATGTGTGTGTGTGTACATATATATATATATATATATATATATATATATATATATATAAGGTTGTGAGTATGTATACCCATATATACTAATCTTTATGTGTATGTATTTGTATGTGTATTAGATATACATACACACAAACATGTATATGTTATATGCATGTATATATATATATATATATATATATATATATAGGCACACAATCATATATATGTGTTATATGTTTGTGTGTGTGTGTGTCTATATACATACTCACAACAGTATAATTATAACACATACATAAGTGTGTCAACATATTTGTATACATCAATATATAGACACACACACACACACACACACACACACACACACACACACACACACACACACACACACACACACACATATATATATATATATATATATATATATATATATATGGCAGTGAGTTATTATATGCGTATGTGTGTGTGTATGAGGCACACACAGACATACACACACGCACACAGACAAATAGATATAGACATACACACATACAAATACACACACACACACACATGGAGAAATATATAGACATAATCATATAAATATACAGACACACAAGTATGTGAGTATGTATACCTAACATACATCTAAATATATATATTCAGTTGTGAGAATGCATACATACAAACACACACTCGTGCACACACACCCATATATTGGGTGTATACACACACACATATATACTAATATTCATATGCGTGTTTATATATGAGTGTGTTTGTATATATATACCCAACATATACACATACACACACATGCACGCACACATTTATGTATACTAAACTTTATGTGTGTATTTGTGTGTGCGTGTGTCTGTGTGTGTATACACACTCACCCAAACACATACACATAGAGAATAGTATATAAGAGTTGTGAGTATGTATACACAGATACTCACAAATACACAAACATAAACACATAGAAATTATATAACACATACGTGTGTGTATCTATAGATTTAGATATGATTGTGAGTAGGTATACCCAGCCCACACACACATACACTTATATAACAAACACATATATACTCATAATCATATATATATAGGCACACAGACACACACACACCATATATAAATAATCTCTAGTGTGTGTTTATGTGTGTGTGTGTGTGTATATATATATACAGTTGTGAGTATGTATTCCCAATGTGAATATACGGACACACGTACCCATCACACATATAAAAACATACTCATATATATGAATCTCTATGTGTATGTGTTTGTGTGTGTATTGTGTGTGTGTGTTGAGTATAATTAACAACTGTATATATATATAGACACACACACACGCAAACACACACAGATGGAGATTATTTATATATGGTGTGTGTGTATTTGTGTGTGTCTATATATTTATAGATATGATTATATATGTGCCTATATACTAATCTCTATATGTGTGTGTGTGTCTCTACATACATGCAAACATACGTATATGTGTTATCACAACTATATAATATAATCTGCATACACAACCGTATAATAGCTGTGTGTGTGACAATTATATATATGTGAATGTGTGTGTATTTATCTCTTTGTGTGTGTGTTTGTGTGTGTGTGCGTGTGTCTATATATATATGGTTGTGAATTATTATATATGTATCTGTGTGTGTATGAGGCACACACAGACATACACACACACACACAGATAAATAGATATAGACATATACACATACAAACACACACACACACACATGGAGAAATATATAGACATAATCATATAAATATATAGACACACAATATGCGAGTATGTATACCTAACACACATCTAAATATATATATTCAGTTGTGAGAATGCATACATACAAACACACACACGCGCACACACACCCATATATTGGGTGTATACACACACACTTGGAGACACATGCACACACACATATATACTAATCTTTATATGTGTGTTTATGTATGAGTGTGTTTGTATATATATACCCAATATATGCACATATACACAGATACACGCACACACTCATGTATACTAATCTTTATGTGTGTGTGTTTGTGTGTGCGTGTGTCTGTGTGTGCATACACACGCACCCAAACACACACATAGAGAATAGTATATAAGAGTGTGTGTGTGTCTACTTATATATGCGTATTATTTAATTATATACACACACACATAAACTCACACACATAGAGATTAGTATACCTACAATCGTATATAAATTAATAGTCACACACATAGACACACTCATATATACTAATCTCTATATTTGTGTGTCTGTGTTTATGTGTGTGTGTGTGTGTATATTCATATATATATATATATATAAGATTGTGAGTACGTATACTCATGTATACTAATCTTTATGTGTGTGTGTTTTTCTATGTGTGCACAAACAGGTATGTGTTATATACATATATATATATATACACACACACACACATATATATGTGTTATATGTTTGTTTGTGTGTGTTTGTGTTTATATACATACTCACAATCATATAATTATAAGACATACATGAGTATGTCTATATATTTGTATCCATCCATATATAGACACACACACACAAATATGGAGGTTAGTACATATGAGTGTGTGTTACTTACACACACTCATATATACACATACTCATATAAATATATATTTACACACGTATATGAGTATGTATACCCAACACACATATCTATATATATATATATATTTGGTTGTGAGTATTTATATATACAAAGACACACACACACACTCTCATATATTGGGTATATACACACACACACATAAAAATAGACACACTCATATATACTAATCTCTATATGTGTGTTTGTGTGTGAGCGTGTCTGTATATATATACCAAACACACACACACACACTTATATATACTAATCTTTATGTGTGTGTATTTGTGTGTGCATATATGTGTGTGTGCACACACACACACACCCAAACACATACACATAGAGATTAGTATATAAGAGAGAGTGTGTGTGTGTGTCTACTTATATATGCGTTATATAACTATATACATACACACATAAACAGAAACACATGGAGATTAATATACTTATAATTGTATATAAATATATAGTCACACACACACACACACAAATACTTATATATACTAATCTCTATATTAGTGTGTTTGTGTTTGTGTGTGTGTGTGTCTGTGTGTACATATATATATATATATATATACATATATATATATATATATGTATATATAAAGTTGTATGTATAATCATATATACTAATCTCTATGTGTGTATATGTATATGTGTGTATGTGTATTAGATATACATACACACAAACACGTATTTATTATATATTGGGTATATACACACACATGGAGATACACACACACACATACACACATATATACTAGACTGATATGTGTGTTTGTGTGTGAGTGTGCCTGTATATATATACCCTACACACATAATACACACACACACACTCAAATATACTAATCTTTATGTGTGTGTTCTTATGTGCATGTGTGTGTGTGTGTGCACCAACTATGTGTGCGTGCACATATTGTGTGTGCTTGCACATACACACACCTAAGCACACACACATAAAGATTAGTATATAAGAGTGTGTGTGTGTCTCTACTTTTATATACGTGTTATATAATTTTATACAGACACACATAAACACACACACATAGAGATTAGTATACCTACAATTGTATATACATATATAGGCACACACACACACACACTCATATATACTAATCTCTATGTGTCTGTGTTTATGTTTCTATGTGCGTGTGTGTACATATATATATATATATATATATATATATATATATATAAGGTTGTGAGTATGTATGCCCATATATACTAATCTTTATGTGTATGTATTTGTATGTGTATTAGATATACATACACACAAACATGTATATGTTATATGCATATATATATATATATATATATATATATAGGCACACAATCATTATATGTGTTATATGTTTGTGTGTGTGTGTGTCTATATACATACTCACAATAGTATAATTATAACACATACATGAGTGTGTCAACAAATTTGTATACATCCATATATAGACACACACACACACACACACACACACACACACACACATATATATAATATATATATATATATGGCAGTGAGTTATTATATGCATATGTGTGTGTGTATGAGGCACACACAGACATACACACACGCACACAGACAAATAGATATTGACATATACACATACAAATACACACACACACACACATGGAGAAATATATAGACATAATCATATAAATATACAGACACACAAGTATGTGAGTATGTATACCTAACATACATCTAAATATATATATTCAGTTGTGAGAATGCATACATACAAACACACACTCGTGCACACACACCCATATATTGGGTGTATACACACACACATATATACTAATATTCATATGTGTGTTTATATATGAGTGTGTTTGTATATATATACCCAACATATACACATACACACACATGCACGCACACATTTATGTATACTAAACTTTATGTGTGTATTTGTGTGTGCGTGTGTTTGTGTGTGTATACACATGCACCCAAACACACACACATAGAGAATAGTATATAAGAGTTGTGAGTATGTATACACAGATACTCACAAATACACAAACATAAACACATAGAAATTATATAACACATACGTGTGTGTGTCTATAGATTTAGATATGATTGTGAGTAGGTATACCCAGCCCACACACACATACACTTATATAACAAACACATATATACTCACAATCATATATATATAGGTACACAGACACGCAAACATACGTATATGTGTGGGTGTGTGTCTCTACATACACGCAAACATACGTATATGTGTTATCACAACTATATAATATAATCTACATACACAACCGTATTATCGCTGTGTGTGTATTTATCTCTATGTGTGTGTGTTTGTGTGTGTCTATATATATATATGGTTGTGAGTTATTATATATGTATCTGTGTGTGTATGAGGCACACACAGACATATACACACACACAGATAAACAGATATAGACATATACACATACAAACACACACACACACATGGAAAAATATATAGACATAATCATATAAATATATAGACACACAATATGTGAGTATGTATACCTAACACACATCTAAATATATATATTCAGTTGTGAGAATGCATACATACAAACACACACACGTGCACACACACCCATATATTGGGTGTATACACTCACACATGGAGACACACACACACACACATATATACTAATCTTTATATGTGTGTTTATGTATGAGTGTGTTTGTATATATATACCCAATATATTCACATATACATAGATACACGCACACACTCATGTATACTAATCTTTATGTGTGTGTGTTTGTGTGTGCGTGAGTCTGTGTGTGCATACACACGCACCCAAACACACACATAGAGAATAGTATATAAGAGTGTGTGTGTGTCTACTTATATATACATATTATTTAATTATATACACACACACATAGAGATTAGTATACCTACAATCGTATATAAATTAATAGTCACACACACAGACACACTCATATATACTAATCTCTATATTTGTGTGTCTATGTTTATGTGTGTGTGTGTGTTTGTATTCATATATATATATATATATATATAAGGTTGTGAGTATGTATACTCATGTATACTAATCTGTATGTGTGTGTGTTTCTATGTGTACACAAACACGTATGTGTCTATACATATATATATATATATATATATATATATATATATATATAGACACACACATATATATGTGTTATATGTTTGTTTGTATGTGTTTGTTTTTATATACATGCTCACAATCATATAATTATAAGACATACATGAGTGTGTCTATATATTTGTATCCTTCCATATATAGGCACACACACATAAATATGGAGATTAGTACATATGAGTGTGTGTTACACACACACACTCATATATACACATACTAATATAAATATATATTTACACACGTATATGAGTATGTATATCCAACACACATGTCTATATATATATATTTATATATATATTTGGTTGTGAGTATTTATATATACAAAGACACACACACACACTCTCATATATTGGGTATATACACACACACATAAAAACACACACACTCATATATACTAATATCTATATGTGTGTTTGTGTGTGAGTGTGTTTGTATATATATACCAAACACACACACACACACAGTTATATGTACTAATCTTTATGTGTGTGTATTTGTGTGTGCATATATGTGTGTGTGTGCACACACACACACACCCAAATACATACACATAGAGATTAGTATATAAGAGAGGGTGTGTGTGTGTGTCTACTTATATATGCGTTATATAACTATATACATACACACATAAACAGAAATACATAGACATTAGTATACTTATAATCGTATATAATATATAGTCACACACACACACACACACAAATACTTATATATACTAATCTCTATATTAGTGTGTTTGTGTTTGTGTGTGTGTGTGTGTCTCTGTGTGTATATATATATATATATATATATATATATATATAAAGTTGTATGTATACTCATATATACTAATCTCTATGTGTGTATGTGTGTATGTGTGTATGTGTATTAGATATACATACACACAAACATGCATATATTATATATTGGGTATATACACACACATGGAGATACATACACACACATACACACATATATACTAATCTTATATGTGTGTTTGTGTGTGAGTGTGCCTGTATATATATACCCAACACACATAATACACACACATACACTCATATATACTAATCTTTATGTGTGTGTTCGTGTGTGCGCATGTGTGTGTGTGTGCACCAACTATGTGTGCGTGCACATATTGTGTGTGCTTACACATACACACACCTAAGCACACACACATAAAGATTAGTATATAAGAGTGTGTGTGTGTCTCTACTTTTATATACGTGTTATATAATTTTATACAGACACACATAAACACACACACATAGAGATTAGTATACCTACAATTGTATAAAAATATATAGGCACACACACACACACACACACACTCATATATACTAATATCTATGTTTGCGTATTTGTGTTTGTGTGTGTATGTATGCGTGTATGTCTATGTGTACATATATATATATATATATATATATATATAAGTTTATGAGTATGTATATTCATATATATTAATCTCTATGTGCGTGTGTTTATTTGTGTGTGAGATATACGTACACACAAACATGTATGTTATATATGCACACACCCATATATATGTGTTATATATTTGTGTGTGTGTGTGTGTCTATATACATACTCACAATCATAGAATTATAACATATACGTGAGTGTGTCTATATATTTGTATACATCCATATATAGATGCACACACAAATATATATGAATATATATATATATATATATATATATAGATATATGCTTGTGAGTATTTATATATATATATATATATATATGTATTTATGTGTATGTATAAGACACACACAAACACACACACATACACATAGACACATAGATACACACAGACACACATACAGATTAGTATATATGAGTGTATGTGATACACGCACACACACATACAGATTAGTATATATGAGTGTATGTGATACACACACACTCATATATATACATACTCATATAAATATATAGATTTATGTGAGTATGTATACCCAACACACATGTCTATATATATATATATATATATATATATTTATATATATATACATATATATTGGGTAACACACGCACACAGAGAGACACACTCATATATACTAATATCTATGTTTGCGTATTTGTGTTTGTCTGTGTATGTATGCGTGTATGTCTATGTGTACATATATATATATATATATAATATATATATATATATATATATATATATATATATATATATATATATATAAGGTTATGAGTATGTATATTCATATATATGTGCATGTGTTTATTTGTGTGTGAGATATACATATACACAAACACGTATGTTATATATGCACACACCCATATATGTGTGTTATATGTTTGTGTGTGTGTGTGTGTTTATATACATACTCACAATCATATAATTATAACATATACGTGAGTGTGTCTATATATTTGTATACATCCATCTATATGTGTGTGTGTGTGTGTATATATATATTTATATAGGGTTGTGTGTGTCTAGATGGCTGAGAGTATGTATACCCAACACACACAAACACACTGAGATTAGTATATATGAGTGTATGTGTGTGTTTATTGGGTATACATACTCATATAAATATATATAGACACACACAATCATATACATTTATATATGGTTGCAAGTATTTATTCCTAAGACAATACACATGCACATAGATATAAGTATATACCAATATACTCTATGTGTGGATATACACACACACACACATACACAAACACACACACATAGAGTTTGGACACAAGTGTGTGTATGTCTAAATATATATACGGTATGTTTGTGTGCCTATATGAGTGTGTCTGTGTGTGAGTATACATTTGCACAACCACACACATACACACACACACTCATATATGGTGTGTGTGTGTGCATTGTATATGTATAGAGATTAGTATTTACACATAATGAAGATATATATAACACATAAAATACATAGAGATTAGTATATATATGTATATAGCACATACATGCATGTGTGTGTGTCATATCTATGTGTAGATACATACTGATATATTCATACACATATAGAGATTCGTATATACTAATCTCTACGTGTTATATACAGGCACACATACATATTGATACACACACACATGAGCATGCATACTTAACACATGTGACACACGTATGTGTCTATATATATATATATATATATATATATATATGTGCATGTGTGAGTCTGTGTGTACACACACGCTCTCATATATATTAATCTCCATATATACTAATCTCTATATGTGTTTGTATGTGAGTATGTATACCAAACACACACTCATAGAGATTAGTATATATGAGTGTGTATAAATAAATAGACACACACACGATGTGTTATATATATATATATATAGAAAGAATGAGAGAGACATAGAGAATAGTATATTTAAGTGTGTATGTGTGTGTATCTGTGAGTATACATACTCACAACTGTATATATATATATATATTGGTATGTATACCCAGCACACAGACACACACACACTTGTGTGTGTGTGTCTATATATGTGTGAGTATGTATACCCAACATAGACACACACAGACACACCTCTCTATATTTATTGTGTGTATTGACTATACATACTCATAATCGTATATAAATATATATATATATATATATATATATGTATATATATATATATATGTATATATATATACACATATACACAAACACACACGCACACACACGCCACACACACACACACACTCACAAACATGCATATATGCTTATCTCCATGTGTGTGTGTTTATGTGTGTGTGTGTGAGAGAGTATATATACCCTCAACCGTATGTGTGTCTGTGTGTGAGTGAGTATATATACCCAACACACATTCATACACACTAATCTCTACATGTGTGTATTTGTGTGTGTGTGTATTGCATTTGTGTGTGTATGTGTGTGTGTCTATATATATATATATATACACACACATATATAGAGATAAGTCTATATGATTGTGTTTGTGTGTGTGTGTTAGTGTCTGCCTATATATATATATATATATATATATATATATATACAGTTGTGAGTATATATACCCAATATATAGACACACACACACATCCATATATGTGTGTGTACTCATCTATATATAAACGCACAGACACACACTCACACATACCCAACACAAACACACACACACACAACCCACACACATGAGTATGTATACCTGAAACACCCACAAACACACACTCATGCATACTCACAACTGTTGGGCATACATACTCACAATTGTATATACATGTATATGGTTGTGAGTATATATACCCAATATATACTCATACACACACCGATGCACACACACCACTATATATGTGCCTGTACTCATATGTGTATATAGACGCACACACACACACATACATACCCAACACAAACACACACACACACACACAACCCATGCACGTATGAGTATGTATACTCAACACACTCCCCCACACACATACACAAACACACAAATACACACACTCATACATACTCACAACTGTTTGGTTGACGTACTCACAATTGTATATACATGTGTATAGTTGTGAGTATATATACCCATTATATTGACACACACAGAGACACGCACACAAATCCATATATGTGTGGTGTATACTTATGTGTGTGTGTGTATATATATATATATATATATATATATATATATATATATATATAGATGCACACACACACACAGATACCCAACACAACACACACAACACAGCCCACACACGTATGAGTATGTATACCCATCACACACACACACACATGAGTGTGTGTGTCTGTATGCATTTTATATAGACACTCACACACACATAAACACACACACACACACACACTCAACGCACACATAAACTATATAGATGAAAGTATATATACCCAACACACATAAATACACACACACACCCAACACACATAGAGGTAAATATATACGCACACACACATATATATGAGTGTGTGTGTGTGTGGTTGTAAGTATCTAGACACACTCATGTATGTGTGTATTGTGTTCGGTATACATACTCATAACTATATATAAATATACAGACACGCACACACACACGCACACACACATATATATATATATATACTTATCTATAGTATATATGAGTGTGTGTGTGTGTTTGAGTGTATATGTGTATGTATCTATATATATATATATATGGTAATGAGTATATATATATATAAACAAGTATATATTATATACATATAGACACAAACACACACTCATGTATACCCATACTCACAATCCTATGGGTATACATACTTACAATACACACATACATATAGATATATATACTCACACACAGACACATAGTCATATTTACACTAATCTCAGTGTGTATACAGAGACACATAGAGATTAGTATGTATTAGTGTGTGTGTGTGTGTGTGTGTATGTGAGTATATATATCTATGTGTGCGTGTGTGTTATGAGTATGTATACCCATATGGTTGTGAGTATGGGTATACATGAGTGTGTGTGTGTGTCTATATATATATAAAACACATACGTCTGTATACCACAGACATTATTTATATATACTCACAACTGTATATAAATATATACATACACACATAGTGATTAGTATATATGAGTGTGTGTGTGTGACTCATAAATACTAATCTTTTTATATGTGTATTTTTGTGTGTGTGTTTGTATCTCACACACTCATATATTACACACATAAAAAAAAATACACATAGAGATAAGTATATATGAGTGTGTGTGTGTGTGTTGGGTATATACACATATATACATGCTCACAATAGTATATAAATTAGTTAGATCTATTAGATTAGTATATATGTAAGTGTGTGTGTGTGTGTGTATGTGTGTGTGTATATATATTTATATACAGTTGTTAGTATGTATACATACTACCCGTATATATATATATATAGAGAGAGACACACACACCCACGTATATATCTATATATAGACTCACACACATATGTTTATATATATTTATATATATATATATATAATTATTTATTTATACTTACGTGTGTTTCTATATATAGACATATGTTGTGAGTTTTATATATTTATACTTATACTTATCTCTATGTGTGTGTGTGTCTCTATATGTGTGTATTTGTGTGTGTGTGTGTTTGGTTAACATATATTTATAGCACACACACAAAGACACATACAGATTAGTATATATGTGTGTGTGTGTGTGTTGGTATACATACTCATAACTGTATATAAATAACATATAGATACACACATACATACACAAAGAAATCAATATGTATGTGTGTGTCTGTGTGTGCATGAATGTGTGCATGTGTGTCTATATATATATATATATGTGTGTGTGTGTGTGTGTGTGTGTATGTGTGTATGTGTGTGTGTGTGTGTGTGCATTGGGTTGTGAGTATATATATGAGTGTGTGTGTGTGTATGTATGTGTGTATATATTAGGTATACATACTCTTATATACTTATCTTTATATATATATACTATTATGTGTGTGTATTTATACCAATACCCAACACACATACAAACACACACATAGAGATTAGTATATATTAGTGTATGTGTGTGTGTGTGTGTTGGGTATTGGCATACAGGCACAAATAGACACATACACACATACACACACACACACACACATATATATATACTAATCTCTATGTATGTGTGTGTATGTCTATATATGTGTATATATACTTAGTATATGAGTGTGTGTGTGTGTGTGTGTTTGGTATACATACTCATAATTGTATATATACATGTATATAACACATATGTATGTTTGTCTATATATTTATATACGGTTTTGTGTATGTGTATATCCAACACACACATACATACACGCTCATATATGCTAATTTCTATGTGAGTATGTATGCCCAACACACGGATAAGTAGATATATGAGTGTGTGACATAAGTGCACATAGAGATTAGTATATATGAGTGTGTATGTGTGTGTATGTGTGTATGTTAAGTATACAAACATATAGTCACACACACAAAGATTATATATATATATATATAACACATACATGTGTATCTATATATTTATATAAGTTGAGTATGTATACACACATACTCACAAATACACAAATATAAACACATAGAAATTATATAACACATACGTGTGTGTGTCTATAGATTTAGATACGATTGTGAGTAGGTATACCCAACCCACACACGCATACACTTATATAACAAACACATATATACTTGCAATCATAT
>JACERR010000024.1:537500-540000 GCA_016760335.1 Gastrodia elata
CACATACATAGAGATTAGTATATATGAGTGTGTGTGTGTGTGTGTGACACATACATTTACACACACACACACTCATATACAAACTTACATACACACACACATGCACACACACACACAACACATACACACATACACACACACACACATTCATACGTATCTCTATGTATACAGACACACACTCATATGTATACCAATTTCTATGTATGAGTGTCGTGTGAGCATGTGTGTGTGTGCGCTGGCTATACATACCCATTTGTGCGTGTGTGTGGTGCGTGTGTGTGAGTGTGTGTGTGTGGAGTTCAAACATTTATATATAGTTGTGTGTGTATGTGAGTATGTATGTTGGGTAAAAATTCTCACCATATATATATATATATATATATATATATATATATATATATAAATGTAGAGGCACACACACCCACAAATAAACACACACAAAAGGATTAGTATATATGAGTATTTGTCTATATATTTATATTAGTATACATACTCAATCTCAATTTGTGTGTGTTTGTGTCTGTGTGTGCCTATTTATATATGGTGTGACACACACACACACACACACACACACATAGAGATTAGTATATAAGACGTGTGTGTTAGTGTGTTTGTGTGTCTATGTGTAAGTGTGTGTGTGTGTCTATACTAATTTCACACTCATATATATATATGATTGTGAGTATGTAAACCCAACATATAAGTTTGTGTGTGTTGGGTATACTTAATACAAACACACATGCATCGAGATTAGCATATATAACTGTGTGTGTGTCACTATATAATATATAGCTGTGAGCATGTATACATATTTAATGTACATATAAATATATATATATATATATATATATATATATTTATTATATAGTTATGACTATGTGTACCCATATAATTATATAGGCATACACACACAAGCGCGTGCACACACACACACACACACACACACACACACATATATATATATATACATATATATATGTGTGTGTGTGTGTGTGTGTGTGTGTTGTATATATATAGACTTATACACAGACACACACACACACACACACACATATATATATATATATATATGTGTGTGTGTGTGTGTGTGTGTGTGTATGTTGTATACATATAGACTTATACACACACACACAGATATATATATATATATATATATACCTAGAGATTAGTATATATGAGTATGTGTGTGTGTGTTGTATATATATAGACTTATACACACACACACACTCACACATACACACGTGAAGATAAGTATATATGAGTGTGTAGATATACCCATGTGCGTGTGTATGTGTGGAACACACACATATAAATATATAGAGATTAGTATATATGAGTGGGTATACATACTAACAACTGTATATAAATATATAGACACACGCGTATGTGAGCACACAGAAAAGCACACACATATAGAGATTAGTATATATGAGTATGTGTGTGTGTATGTGTCTATATATATATATATACACACACAAATAGAGATTAAAATGTATACACATACACTCAGATATACTTGTGACACATCAACACTCTTATATATATATTTGCACACACAGACACTTATATATACTAATCTATATTATTATATATATACTTATCTCCATCTCTATGTGTGTGTGTGTGTATATGTGTGTGTGTGCATGTCTCTGTGTGTGCATGTATGTGTGTGTTACACACACACACTCACTCACTCACTCATATATACTAATTTCCATATAAGTGTATGTGTGTGTGATATATATATATACCAACACACACACACACTCATGTATACTTATCTATAAATATTGGGTATACACACTCATATATAGATATTATGTGTGTGAGACACACATAACACATGCACATAAAGATAACACCCACTCATATATTCTAATCTCTATATGAGTGGGTATACATACTCACAGGCATATGGGTTATATACAGATATGAGTGTGTGCGTGTGTGTCACACCCGTATATAAATAGACATATACATATAGATATATATATCAGTTTGTGTGTGTTTATTGTGAGTGTGTATGTATATTTTTTTTTATGTATGTATGTATATATATATATATATGTTTATATATTTATATATATTATTTATATACAGTTATGAGTAATGTGTACACAACACACACACACAGACACTCATATATTTATATCTACATACATGCACACACACACACACACACATAGAGATTAGTATATATGTATTTATGTGCGTGTGTGTTGGGATTACATACTCACAACTGTATGTATACCGACGTATGTATTACATATATCTGTGTATATGCATGTATTTGTTTTATACATGTATGTATAACGTGTATGTGTCTATTTAAATATACACACACACACAAAAACACTCATATATACTTATTTCCATATGTGTGTATAAGTGTTAGTATGCATTCTCATAACCATATAAATATATATAGACATACACACACATATATACTAATCTCTGTGTGTATGTGTGTGTATGTGATAACACATACATGTGTGTGTGT
>JACERR010000024.1:545000-552500 GCA_016760335.1 Gastrodia elata
ATATGAGTGTGTGTGTGTGTGTTGGGTATGCATACATATGAGTGTGTGTATGTATACCCAATACACACACACACACACACACAAATATATGGATGTGAGTATGTATACCCAACACATAAACAAATAAATATATAAAAACTATTGCACATGTGTGTGTGTGTTGGGTATACACACTTATAACTATATATATCTATACACACACACACACACTCATATATACGTATGTATACCCAATAGAAACACACACACTCATATATACTTATCTCTATGTGTGTGTATATATGTATATATGAGTGTGCGTGTGTGTGTGTATGTGCATACCGACACACACACATGGAGATAAGTATATATGAGTGTGTGAGGGTGTGTGTGTGTGTGTGTGTGTGTGTCTACACACACACATATAGAGTGGATATCAATGAGTGTGTGTGTTGGGTATACATACTCAAACATGAGTATGTGTGTGTCTATATAATTATATGAGTGTGTGTGTGATTGTGAGTATGTATACCCAACACACATACACACACATACACATACACACACACTTATGTATACTAATTTTTATATAACACACATACAGGAACACACACTCATATATATATTTATATACAGTTGTGAATATGTATATATGAGTGTGTGTGTGTATTACAGACTCATATGTGTGTGTGTGACTATGTATATCCAACACACACACACACACACATTAAGATTAGTATGCATACCCAGCATAGATGTGTATGTGTGTGTGCATACACACACTCATACATATATGTAAAATTGCATATATATGAGTGTGTGTGTATAAATATATACAGTTGTGAGCATATATATCCAAGTATATAACTGATCTCTATGTGTGTGTATGTATATATGTGTGTATGTGTGTGTGTGTGAGTGTGTGTGTTAGGTATACACACACGCACACATATGGATGTGTATACATACTCACAACGTATGTGTTTTATAGACACGCATAGTGTGTGTGAGTGTGTGTGTCTATATAACACATACATTGTGACACATACACACTCACACACTCACACACACACACATAGAGATTATATATATTTGTGTTGGGTATACATACTCACACTCATATAACATGTGTGATTGTGTATTTGTGTGTGTAGGTATACACAAGTAGAAACACACACACACACACACACAAACACACACACATAAAGATTAGCATACATGAATGTGTGTGTGTGTGTATGTGTGATTATATATAGATATACGGTTGTGTGTGTGTGTGACACACACACATAGAGATAAGTATATATGAGTTTGTGTGTGTGTGAGTTTGCATGTGTGTGTGTGTCACAACTTATATATACGCACACACACTCATATATACTAATTTCTATGTTGTGTGTGTGTGTGTATGTGTTGAGTAGTTTATGTGTATGTATACCCAACACACGCACACTCATATACTTATATGTCAATGTGTTGGGTACATAGAGATTATTATATGTGTGTCTTTTTGTGTTTGCGTGTTGTGTGTTAGGTATACACACACACACACAAACTACCGAACACAGACACACTCACTCTCACATAGAGTTTAGTCTATATGAGTGTATGACTCTATTTACCCAACACATTTTTATGTGTGTTTATGTGTGTGTGAGAGTTTGTATGTGTGTTTGTGTGTTGTGTGTCTATCTATTACAACCATACATATACATAACACACACTTACGTATGTGTTATCTATCTCCATGTGTGTGTGTGAGTGAGAGATTAGTAAACTTATTTGGTGTGTCTATATAGACATATGTGTTACCCAACACATATGTCTATATATATATATATATATATCTATATGTGTGTGATAACACAAACATGTATATAGCATATATATGTATATGTCTATATATTTATATACTAATATATCTGTGTCTATGTGATAACACATACGTGTGTGGTGCTTATACATACTCATTTTGATTAAATATACATACTCTCTATATTATATGTGTTGGTATACAGATTAGTATATATGAGTGTGTGTGTGTGTGTGTATGTTTGGTATACACACACACTCATATATATGTTAGTGTGTGTGTATCTATATATATACATATATATATATATATATACACACATGTGTGTGTGAGTGTTTGTGTATATACATGTATACACACACTCATAAAGACACACACATACACACTCATATGTGTGTGTGTGTGTGTCTACTTACATGCATACAAATACACACACTCATATCTATGTGTATTGGGTATTCACACATGTATATATATATATTAGTGTGTGCGTTTATATATATATATATATACACACACACATGTGTATGTGTGTTTGCATATATACATGTATACACACACACTCACATAGACACACGCATACACACTCATATGTGTGTGTGTTGGGTATACACACATGTATATATATATATATATATATATATATATCAGTCTGTGTGTATAACACATATGTGTGTGTGTGAGAGAGTATGTATACCAACTACACACACACCTATGTGTTATCACACATACACAAATATATATATACATGTGTGTGTACCCAACACGCACACACATGAGTGTGTGTGTTGTATGCATATTTGTAGACACACACATACACACACACATACCGTATATATAAGAATATGTATACCCAACACACATACACACACACACACACACACTCGACACACATAAAGATAAGTATATACACACACACACACGCACACATAACACACTTATAGACATACACACACACACAAACACAAACACAAACACACAATGCACACACACACACATACTCATATATACTAATCTCTATGTATATGTGTGTGTATATAGATATTCATAATCGTATATATATAGACACGCACACACACATACACATATATACTTATCTCTATGTATTTGCTTGTGCGTGATACATACTCACACACTCATATATGTGTATGTGTGTGTGTTAGCAATTAGTATATATGAGTGTGTGTGTCTGTGTGTATGTGTTAATTACTAATCTCTATGTGTTGAGTGTGTGTAAGTATATATACATACGTGTGGGTGTCTATTTCTATGTGTGTGTGTGTCTATATATATACTCACACACACTCATATATACTTATCTCCATGTGTGTGTGTGTGCACACAAACGATTATACCATCACACACACACACACACTCATATATACTTATCTCCATATGTGTGTGTTTGTGTGTGTGTGTGTACACACACACACAAACACATAAAGATTAGTATATATGAGCGTGTATGTGTCTATATATAGACTAATTAAAATATATACTGTTGTGTGAATGTTATATATTCATATTATGTATGTGTGTGTGTCTATATTTATATATCTATGTGTATGTGTGCCTGAAGGCACACCCAGACATACACACAGACACATAGAAATTAGTATATATGTGTGTGTGTGTGATAACACATGCATGTGTGTGTCTATATATATTAAATGTGTGTATATATATGAGTATATATATCACACATAGATATATATATATACGATTATGAGTATGTATACCCAATACACAAATAGAGACACACATAGGCACTGTTTAAAAATAACACATACATGTGAGTCTATATGAACTCTTACACACACACACAAATGCATGTGTGTGTGTTTGTACACACACATACACACACACAGGTTGTGTGTATCTGTACATATACTCATATGTTATATACATATGCTGTGTGTTTGTATGTGTGTGTGACACACATGCACACACACTCATATATGTGCATATGTGTCACACACACACGCACATACATACATGTATCTATTATCACACACAGACATATACACTTAGAGACATATACACGTATCTGTTATCACACGCAGACATACATACACGTATCTCTTATCACACACACACGCACATACATACACGTATCTGTTATCACACGCACACATACATACTTTGTGTGTGTTTGTGTGTGTGTGTGTGTGTTGAGTATTTGTGTGTGTGTGTGTTGGGTATATTAGTGTGTGTGTCTATATATACATACGTGTGTGCAGGTGTGTGAGATTAGTATATATGAGTGTGACAGACACACACACACATATACACTTAGAGATTAATATATATGAGTGTGTGTGTGTGTGTGTCACACTCATATACGTGTGTGACACACACACACATATATACACATACATAGATATTAGTATATTTACATATGAGGGTGTGTGAGAAATATTTATATACTCACAATCCTAATATGAATATATAGACATACACATGTATGCATTATATATTTGTTATGCTGTGAGTATGTATACCCAACACATAAGCACATACACACACATCCTCATATATACTTATACTTTTACGGTTATGAGTATGTATATAAGTATATGTGTTATCTATATATATATACACATACATTTATACTAATCTCCATGTGTGTATGTGTATGTGCTAGGTATATCGCCACACCCACACATATACTACTACGCACACACACACACACGTATATATGTATACCCAACACACACACACATAGAGATTAGTATATGTAAATAAATAGACACACACATGTATATGAGTGTGTGTGCGTATGTTTACCTATATAGAGAAAAGTATATATGAGTGTGTGTGTGAGTGTGTGTGTGTGTGTGTTGGGTATACAGACTCACATAGATATGTGCCCAACACACACACACAATACACACACACATACACACACACACACACACACACACACACACACACTCACACACAAACATACATGTATACACATGTGTATTTGTATGTCTTAAGTATATAATAACTATATATAAATATATATATGGTGTGTGTTAAGTATGTATATTTGTATACATACTCATAATCATATATAAATATATAGACACACACACACACATAGATATATATGTATGCCCAACACACACACACACACATAGATATATATATATATATACATATATATATATATATATATATATATATATATATATAATTGTGAGTATGTATACCTAATACACATACAAACATATAGATTAGTATACATGATTGTGGCACACTTATATATACTAATCTCTACGTGTGTGTATTTGTGTATGTATGTATTGGGTATATATACTCACACACACACACACATATATTTGAGTGTGTGTGTGTGTGTGTCAACATATATGTATACAAATAATATATACAATTTATTATTTATATAGAGATTAGTTTATATGTGTGCCTGTGTGTATGTGTGTCTTTATATTTATATAACACACACACACACATACACTAATTATATACTAATCTCTATATAAATTGTATACTAATCTATATATTATCTATATGCATGTATTTAGAGATACACACACACTTATATATGAGTGTGTTTGTGTGTGTCGATATAAGTGAGTATATAAATATATATATATATATATATATATATAAGCACACATAGAGATAAGTATATATGAGTGTGTGTGTGCGTGTGTGTGTTTGTGTATGCCTATATATATATATATTCACACACAGAGAGATATATATATATATATACCCAACACACACACATGCACACACTCATATATATTAAATTCTATACATAGTTGTAACTACATAAATATATGAGTGTGTATCTGTGTGTGTCTGGTTTATACATACTCACAACCGTATATAAATATATATACATATATTGATAAGCAATTGCATGTATGTGTAACCAACCGTATGTGTTTATATATATAAATAGGTGTGTTTATATAGAAACACAATTGTATATATAGACATTAACAAACCTATATATATATATATAGACATACAATCCATATGTAAATATATATATATACACACACACATACACACACACACACACACACACACACACACATATATATATATATATATATATATATATATATATATATATATATATATATATATATATATATAGACACACACGCATGTGTATCTATATATTTATAAATGGTTTTGTGTCTTTAATATATATATATATATATATATATATATACGGTTGTGTCTATGTAGACACATATTTATATATATAAACACATATGATTGGGTATATATACTCACAATCATATATAAATATGTGTATATATATATACATAGTCACAACCATTATTATGTGTGTCTATATAATATATATATGTGTGTGTGTGTGTGTGTGTGTGTGTGTTGTGTGTAGTGTGTACGTGTCTAAATAGGCACACACACACACACACATAAAGATAAGTATATATTAGTAAGTATGTGTGTGCCATGGGTATACATACTCACAACCTTATATCCGTATATATATATATATATGCACGACAAACACGCAGACACACAAATACACACACAAACACACACGCATAGAGATTAGTTTATATGAATGTGTGTGTGTGTGTGTGTATATATATATATTATAGTTATATGAATGTGTGTGTGTGTGTGTATATATATATATATATATATATATATGTATATATATATATATATACAAATATAGGTTGTGAGTATGTATACCCATTTGCACACATACACACACATACACACTCATATATACTTATCTAGGTGTGTGTGTGTGCCTATATAGACACACACACATACAATAGAGATAAGTATATATGAGTGTGTATTGTTATGTATGTATATACTTGAGTATAGATACTCATAACCATACTATATATATATATATATATATATATATATATATGTGTGTTTGTGTATGTGCATGTATATATGTGTGTGAGTATGTATACCTAACACATATACCACTGTGTGTTGGGTATACACACTCTCAACCATATATAACAAATATGTATACTCACACATACACACCATATGGAGATAATATATATGAGTGTGTGTATGTATAAATATATAGACACACACACATATGTGTTTCTCTACATATAAATATATCTATTTGTGTGTGCTTATGTGTATTTGTGTGTGTGTGTGTGTATATATATACTCACAATTATATATAAACACAGAAATACACACTCACAATATATATATATATATTATATGAGTGTGTGTATGTGTTATATTTGTGTGGTTGTGTGTGTGTATTGGATATACATACTCACAACCGTACATAAATATATAAGATTAGTTTGTGTGTGTGTGTCTGTGTTTGCCTACACACACACATGGTGATTATATGTGTACTCACAACCTATATATATATATACAGACACACACTCATATATACTAATTTATATGTGTGGGTGTTATATACACACACAACCAGATATATTTGGACACAAACACACACACACATATATACCCACACCACACACACACAAATACACATAGCACACACACACAAACACACATAACACACCACACAACACACACACAAACAACATACTCATATATATTATTTGTGTGTGTGTCTGTAAGTATTATACCATTTTGAATATATATACCCAACACACATACACACACACAACACACACACTATTCGATGTGTATGAGTGTGTGTATGTGTGTGTCTATATATATGTACTCACAACCATATATAAATA
>JACERR010000024.1:565000-577902 GCA_016760335.1 Gastrodia elata
ATAGACACACACACACATATAGAGATTAGTATATATGAGTGTGTATATGCACGTATGTGAGTATATATACCTAACACACACACACACTCATATATACATATTGTGTGTGTGAGTATGTATACCCAAACACATACAGAGATTAGTGTATATATGAGTGTGTATGTGTGTGTGTTTTTGTGTGTTTGTGTGTGTGATACAAATATAGAGATAAGTATATATGAGTGTGTGTGTGTGTGTGTATGTGGGTTAATAACACACACACTCATATATATGCACACATATGTGTTATATGCATATATATGAGTGTGTGTGTGTGTGTGTATATACATTGAAAAAGGTCGTCTGATAAAAAGAAGTTCATGACCCGCAGCGCAAGTATATATATTTGTATATATACACACACACACTCATATAAATTAATATTTGTATGTATATGTGTGTGTGATAAATAAATTGATTTTCTTACACACGTACACACACTCATATATACAACTCATATAAACTCACGCATATAGTGTGCGTGCATGGGTGTGTGTGTGTGTGCGTCATATATAAATATATGTCCCACAAGCACACTCATATATACATATCTCCATGGAGACAAGTATATATAGACACATAGATATATATTAGTATATGAGTGTGTGTGTGTGTGTGTGTAATATACTCAACACATACACACACACACACAAACATACTCACATACAGATATATGTGACACACACACATAAAGATAAATATGTGTGTGTGTATGTGTTAGGTATACATACACACACATATTATTACATATGAGTGTATGTGTGTGTGTGTGCATGTTGTGTTGGGAATATGAGTGTGTGTGTCAATATATATGTATGGTTGTGAGTATACACACTCACATAAATAAGTGTGTATGTGTGTCTATATAAATATAAGGTTGTAAGTATGTATATATATATTTTGCGATAATGTATACACACAACACACACACACATATACACACACAACTGTATATATATATATATATATACTAATCTCTTTGTGTGTGTGTGTATAGTTTGTGTTGGGTATACATACTTATTTTGATACACAATGTATTTTATAAAATATATATTTTATACTTATCTCTATGTATTTGTGTTTGTCTCTACATACTCACAACAAATACACACACATATGTGTGTGTGTGTTTGTTGTGAGTATGTAGACACACGCACACACGCATGCATGATTTTTGTGAGTGTGTGTGTGTATGTGTGTGTGTTGGGTATACATACGTGTGGTGTGCATCACACATAGATATTTGTGTATATAAATGTGTGTGTGTTGGCTATGTGTGTGTGAGTGTGTGTTTGTATGCATGTAAGTATGCACACACATATATATGTGTTTGTGTGTGTGTGTGTATATATATATATATATATATAATTATGAGTATGTATACCCAACACACACACACACACACACACACACACACACACATATATATATATATATATATATACACACACTCACAAATACACAGTTATGCACACACAATCATATATACTAATCTTTATGTGTGTGTATTTGTGTGAGTGTGTGTATGTACATTTGTGTGTGTGTGTATATATATATATATATATTTGAGGTCGTGTTTATGTGTGTGTGTGTCTATATATATATATATATATATATATATATATATATATATATATATGCCTATGTGTGTCTATATATTTATATACAGTAATGAGTATGTATACCCAACACACACACACACACACATATATATATATATATATATATAAATACGCATACACATACTCATATATATTAATATCTATGTGTGTATTATATGTATGTATGTGTGTGTGTATATATCCAACAAATATCTGTATGTGTGTTAGGCATACATACTCAGAAATACACTTAGATATATATTAGTATATATGAGTGTGAATGAGACAAATATACACACATATAGACATTTGTATGTGTTTGTTTGTGTGTTGACATATAGAAGTTGTGTGTTGGGTATATATATAGACACACATACAGATTAGTATATATATATACCTAATACACATGCATGTATTTATATATTAATCTCTATATGTGTGTGGTTTATATATACATATCTCTATGTGTTTGTGTGTGTGTGTGCATTGTGTGTATGTATACCCAACACACAATGCACACACTTTTGTGTGTGTGTGTGAACACACACACACACATAGAGATTAGTATATATAAGTGTGTGTGAGTGTTTGTGTATATAAAGATTTGTGTGTGTGGGTGTGTGTGGGTGTGTGTGTGTAGTGTGTGTTTACTCACACACACACACATGAGTATGTATACCCATGTCTGTGTGTGTATATATATATACTTATCACTATGTGTGTTTGTTTGTGACATAGATACACACACTCAACACACACACACACACACAAACATGACCTAACAAGCACGCACACACACATACACATGTATACACATATATATGACTATGTATACCCAACACCAACACACATACATAGATATATATACATATGTGTGTGTAACACAATGTATATATACGTATGTGTGTGTGTGTGTGAGTATACCCATATATGGATGTGACACAGAGATAAGTATACATATGAGTGTAAGTGTGTATGTGTCTACAAATATACAATTGTTGGGCATACATACTCACAAACACACTTGGATATATATATTAGTATATATGAGTGTGTGTGTGCCCAACACACACTCTAACATACACACTTATATATATATATATATATATATATATATATATATACGCACACACACACTCATATAGATGTTTGTGTATGTTTGTGTTTCTATTGACATATATATGTTGAGTATACATACACACACATATATATTTATATGCTAATCTCTATGAGTGTGTGTCTCAATATTTTTATCCCAATGTGTTTGTGTGTGTGTGTGTGTTGTGTGTATGTATACCCAGCAGACACAATGTACACACTTATGTGCATGTGTGTGAGTGTTGACCCAACACACACACACATAGAGATAGATTAGTATATATGAGTGTCTGTGAGTATTTGTGTGTCTATAGAATTTGTGTGTGTATGTGTGTGTGTGTGTGTGTGTTTGTTTACTTACACACACACACATGAGTATGTATACCCATGTGTGTGTCTATATATATATACTTATCTTTATGTATATATTGATTTGTGATATAGACACACACACTCAACACACACACACACACACACACAAACATGACCCAACACGCACACAACATTCACACATGTATATAGCACATATATATGAGTTTGTATTTCCAACACAGATATACACACACATAAATATATATACATGTGTGTGTCTGTAACACACTCTATATCTACGTATGTGTGTGTGTGTGTGAGTATACCCATATATAGATGTGACACATGGAGATAAGCATATATGAGTGTGGGTGTGTGTGTGTGTGTCTACATATATACAATTATTGGGCTTACATACTCACAAACATACATAGATATATATATTAGTATATATAAGTGTGTGCCCAATGCACGCACATACACACACACACTCATATAGATGTTTGTGTGTGTTGACATATATATATTGAGTATACACACACACACACATGCACACACAAACAACCATAAGTATACATATATAGACACACATAATCATCTGTGTGTGTGTGTGTGTGTCTATATTTGTGTGTGGGGACACTCATATTTGTGTATATGTATATTCAACTCACACACACTCATATATACTAATGTCTATATGTGTGTGTGTATATAAGTGTGTGTGTGTGTTGGGTATACATGCTGTGTGTATGTATGTGTTATATACTAATCTATATATGTGTTGGTTATATAAATAACAAACACACAACTATATATATACATGCCTATGTATATACACAAACACACACACACACACACACACACATATATATATATACTAATCTATATGTGTGTAATAGTCACATATATATCTGTGTGTGTGTGTATTACATACTCTGTGTGATACACACACACGCACACACATTTCGATAAAAGTATATATGAGTGCATGTGTGTTGAAGATAAGTATATCTGATATTGACACACACATACAAACAAATAGACACACACACACACACACACTTATATACTTATCTCTAAATGTGTGTGTGTTTGTGTGTGTGTGTATTACACACACGTATATATATGCCCACAAACACACACTCATATATACGACTGTGTGTGTGTGTTGTTTATATATATAGATATACGTGTGTGTGTGTGTACACACACACACACACATAGACACACACAAACACTACCCACACACACACACACACACACACACATAAAGGTATAGCCCCAACATAACACACATACAACCATATATAAAGTACATACTTATCTATATGTTATATACATGTGTATATATATATATATATATGTGTGTGTGTGTGTGTGTATGTGTGTGTGTGTGTGTATCTCTATGTATGTGTGTTTATATGTGCCTATATATGTGTGTGTGTATTAGGTATATATATACTAATCTAAATTTATGTTGGATATACATACTATATATACTAATACACACACACTCATATATCTCTATGTGTATACATATATATCTATGTGAGTGTGTATGTTTGTGTGTTAGTATATATGAGTGTGTGTGTGTGTGTGGGTACACACACACTATGGGTGCGTGATTTATATATAAACACAAACACACACATGGAAATAAGTATAAGTATATGTATGTGAGTGTGTGTGTGTGTCTGTTATAACCCAACACCAACACACACACACACACACACTCATATATAAGAAGGGTATACAAAATACACACACACATATGCACACACACTCTCTCTCTCTCTCTATGGGTATGTAGACACACATATGTATATGTTATCACACACATATAGATAAATATATAGAGCATGTTTATGAATATATAACACATATGTGTGTGTGTCTATATATTTACGTACGGTTGTGAGTATGTATACCCGACACACGACACACGCACATATACACACACACTTATGATTGTGTGTATCTATACCCAACACACATGTGTGTGTGTGTGTTGGGTATACATACTCACAACTATATATAAATATATAGACACACACATGTATGTGTTATATATTCATATACATGCTCTTTAGAGTTATGTGTGTGTGTGTGATAACACATACGTGTGTGTGTCTACATACATATATATCTATATATGTGTATAGATAGATATACGGTTGTGAGTGCATATACCAAAATATAAAAACACATGTGCTTATACACACACACACACACACCACACATAGAGAATAGTATATATGAGTGTGTGTGTGTTTGTGTGTTTGCTTACTTACACACACACACATGAGTATGTATACCCATGTGTGTGTATATATAAATATATACTTATCTTTATGTATATTTATTTGTGATATAGACACACACACTCAACACACACACACACACACACACACACAAACATGACCCAACACACACACACTCACACATGTATATAGCACATATATATGAGTTTGTATTTCCAACACACACATAAATATATATACATGTGTGTCTATAACACACTCTATATCTATGTATGTGTGTGTGTGTGTGTGAGTATACCATATATGGATGTGACACATGGAGATAAGCATATATGAGTGTGAGGGTGTGTGTGTGTGTGTGTGTCTACATATATACGATTGTTGGGCTTACATACAACATATTTAGATATATATATTAGTATATATGAGTATGTGTGTGCCCAACACACACACACACACACACACACACTCATATAGATGTTTATGTGTGAGTATACACACACACACACATGCACACACAAACAACTGTAAGTATACATATATAGACACACATAATCATCTGTGTGTGTGTGTGTGTGTCTATGTATGTGTGTGGGGACACTCATATTTGTGAATATGTATATCCAACCCACACACACTCATATATACTAATCTCTATGTGTTTGTGTGTATATAAGTGTGTGTGTGTGTTAGCTATACATGCTGTGTGTAGGTATGTGTTATATACTAATCTATACGTGTGTTGGTTATATATGTAACAAACACACAACTATATATATACATGCCTATGTATATACACAAACACACACACACACACACACACACACTTATATGTACTAATATATATATGTGTAATAGTCACATATATATCTGTGTGTGTGTGTGTGTTATATACTCTGTGTGATACACACACACGCACACACACATAGAGAAAGTATATATGAGTACGTGTGTGTTGAAGATAAGTATATATGATATTGACACACACACACACTTATATACTTATCTCTAAATGTGTGTGTGTGTGTTACACACACGTATATATATGCCCATAAACACACACTCATATATACGATTGTGTGTGTTTACACACACGTATTTGTTATATACAAATAGTGTCTGTGTGTGTCTTTATATGTTTGTTGGGTATACTTACTCATAATCATCAATATATACATATATATATATATGTATATATATATATACATATATATATATATATGTATGTGTGTGATATATATACTCATATACGCAGACACACATAATATATATAGATACACACACGCATCTGTGTTATCACACACACTTATGTATACTAATCTCCATTTGTGTATGTGTGTATGTGTCTGGGTGTGCCTCATATAGAATATAAAATTGTAGATACATGCACATATGTAATTTGAATATGTAATATACTCACAATTATATATACTTTAATTAGTATATATGTGTTTGTGTGTGTGTGTACATGCATACACACATAGACACACGCACACAAGAAGATAATATATATGAGTGTGTGTGTGTGTGTGTGTGATCATATATGTATTTGCACACACACACACATATGGAGATAAGTATATATGAGTGTGTGTGTGTATAGATAGACACACACACATACACACACAAACACACACACACAGAGATGGATATACACTCATATGTATATATACTCACACACACTCAATACATAAAGATCAGTATATATGTGTGAGTATATATGCCCAACACACACACACATACACACTTATATATATATTAATCGCTAATATGCACACACACTTATATATGAGTGTGTGTGTGTATGTGTGTGTCTCACAATACACACAGAAACACACACACATAGAGATAACTATATATAAGGGTGTGTGTGTGTATGTGATTATATATGTGTTTGCACACACACACACACATATATGGAGATAAGTATATATGAGTGTATATATATATAATATATATATATATATATATATATATATATATATATATATATATATATATATATATATATATATATATATAGACAAACAAACAAACAAACAACAAAAAAATACACATAGAGATAGATGTATACTCGTATGTATATATACTCACACACACTCAACACATAGAGATTAATATATATGTGTGAGTATTTATAACCAACACACATACACAGACTTATATATACTAATCTCCAACATGTACGCACACACATATATATGAGTGTGTGTCTGTGTGCGTGTGTCACACACACGCACACATAGAGATTAGTATATATGAGGGTGTATATGTGTGTTCATATATATATATATATATATATATATATATATATATATAAATATATACTATTTTGAGTATTTATATAGGCACACACACACATAAAGATTAGTATATATATAAATTAGTATATATGAGTGTGTGTGTGTGTGTGTTGGGTGCGTTTACATGTGTGTGTTTGTGTGTGTGTGTGTGTGTTAGGTGTGTGTATGTATATACTAATCTCTATGTGTGTTGGGTGTGCATGTGTTTGTATATCTTGGGTATGCCTACTCTCATATATGCAGTATATGTGTGTGTGTGTGTGTGTGTGTGTGTGTGTGCACATACAAGCATATAGACAAATACACTCATGTGTGTAATGTGTGTTGGGTACACACATGTATATATATATATATATATATATATATATATATATATATATATATCTGTGTGAGTGTGTTAGGTATTATACTCACTCACACACACACACATATGTGTTATCACACATATACAGATATGTACACATGTGTGTGTACTCAATACACACCACATGAGTGTGTGTGTCTGTATGCAGGTATGTGAGAGAGAGAGACACACACACACATATGAATGTGTGTGTGTTTGTGTGTGTGTGTGTCTATATGAGTGTGTATGTATACATGTATATACCCAAAAAACACACACATGTGTGTATATATATATATATATACACACACACACACACTCATATATATATATGAGTATGTATGTGTGTATATGTATACTCAACATACACACACACACACACACACAAACACACACACACACTTATATATGCTAATCTCTATACCTAATATATATATAATATAGAGAGGGTGTATATATAATAAAAATGAGTATGCATAGGCACCATACACATATATGTTACCACACACACAGATATATATTGGTATATACATATACAGACACACTCACGTATATGTTATATACGTGAATGCGTTACCACACACACATAGATATATATAAAGACATACATGTTGGGTAACACATATGTCTATGTACAAACACCAGATAAGTATACTAAACTCACACACACACACACACATATAGATGTGTGTGTCTATATATGTATATAATAGTTATGATAACACATATGCGTGTGTATTATATATATATATATATATATATATATATATATATATATATATGGTTGTGATAGACACACACACAACACACACACACACAAACTCACATGCACACACATAAATAGAGAACACATATACACACATAAAAACATGTTGGGTATACATACACACACACACTCATATATACTAATCTCTATATTGTGTGTGTGCGTGTGTGTGTCTGTGTTGGGTAGTTTGTGTATATGTGTGTGTATACCCAATACATAATACATCCACACACCACACACACACATTGACACTCCCCTATAATAATCTCTATGTACCCAACACACAGACATATAAGTATATATGAGTATATGTGTGTTGGGATACACAAACACACATATATGAGGTGTGTGAGTATGTATATCTAGCACATTTTATGTATGTGCATGTGTTATCTCTATTTATGTGTGTGGGTGAGTTGGTGTGTGTGTTGTGTGTGGTGTGTGTCTATGAGTGTGTGTATGTGTTTGTGTATGTGTTTGTGTGTTTGGAATACACAATGAGATTAGTTTATACACACACACTTATGATATAGTTGGGCATACATACTCACAACACACACAACCACACACACACAAACACACACACACATATATGAGTGTGTTTTGTGTGTTTGTGTGATACTTACAATCATGTGTTTGTGTGTGTGTGGTGTGTTTATATATTATGTGTGTGCGTGAGTGTGTGGTGTGTGTGTGTGTGTGATTGTGTGGGTATATATAGGGTTGTCACACACACAAACACAGACCTATAGAATACACACACACACATGATGAGTGTGTGTGTGTGTGTGTGTATATATAAAATATATATATATATATATATATATTATCTATATATATATATATATATATATACTATCACATACACACATGTATGTATTTCTATGTGTGTGTGTGTGTCTATATATATACTAATTGCTAGTGCACACACACACATACACACACTCACAACTCGTATATACTGATCTCCAAATGTGTGTGATACACATACACATACACACATCAAACACACACCAATATATCTGTATATAGACATACACACACACACACACTCATATATCTATATGTATGCCAATTTGTGTGTGTGTGTATGTGTTTGTATGTGTATACTCACACATATAAACACACACACTCACACATTTTATATGAGTGTGAGTATGTATACCCAACACAGATATATATAATCTCTATATGCGTGTGTGTGTTTGAGTGTGTGTCTGCATGTGTGTCATAATGTAAGTGTTCTATTAACACACACACACCACACCACGATGTGTCTATATAACACATATGTTGTGAGTATATATACACATCTATATGTGTGTGTGTGTGTATACCCAACACCCACACACATATTGAGACACATACACATATATAGAGATTTTGTATACTTGGGAATTATACTCACAATTATATATATATATATATATATATATATATTATATACATACTCATAATATATGATTTTATATGTATATATGAGTGTGAGTATGTGCACACCAAACACACACATGTGTTTGTTGGGTATACATACTAATCTCTATGTGTATGTGTTATGAGTATGTATAGCCAACACACACCACACACAATGTGTTGAATATATATAATCACATATACATGCACACTCATATATATGTGTGTTTATATATATATATATATATATATATATATATGTATGTGTATATATATTTTTTATATTATGTAAACCCAACACACATGCACATAATTATTTATACTAATCTCTATGTGTGTTTTGTGCATGTATGTTTGTGTGTCTGTGTGTCTATATATTTATATACTATTGTGAGTATGTAGCCAACACATATTTGTGTGTGTGTTATATTTGTATAAGAAAGTCACACAAACCACACTCATATATACTAATCTCTATGTGTCTGTGTTTGTGTTTGTGTGTGTATATGTATATATATATTATATATATATATATATACATGTATACTCCACACACACACTCATTTACATACACTCATATAGATAATCTCTATGTGTGTGTGTGTGTGTGTGTGTGTCACACACACATACTATAGATTATCTATATGAGTGTGTGTATATGAGTGTGTGTCTGTGTATTATGTATGTGTGTGTGTGTATGCTTATGTGTGTTAGTATGGGTAACATACTCATATTTTGTGTTTGTGTGTGTGTGTGCTGTATATATATCTCTCTATGTCATGTGTGTGTGTGTAATGGTACACATATCACACACATGGAGACACACACATATATGTTATATATATATTATATATATATATTATATATATATATTATATTTATGTGTGTGTGTGTGTGTGTGTGTATGTATGTGTGTATATGTGTATGACACTTAGAGATGTATTATGAGTGTTTGTGTGTTGTGTGTTGGGTATACATACTCACAACACACAGATATTAGTATATATGAGTGTGTATGTGTATATATACTGCACTCTCACACACACTCATATCAGACACACATATATGTATATATATGTATTGTGTGTGTGTGTGTGTGTGTGTGTGTGTGTGTCTGCGTGTGTGTGTGTGTCTGAATTTGTGTATCTATATATATATATATATATACTGATCTATCAAACACACAGACACACTCATATATAATAATTTCCAACTGTGTGTGTGTGTGTGTTTGTTTATCTATATATATATATATATTATCAATATATGAGGTTGTAAGTATATATAACCAACACACACAAACTCATATATACTTTTCTCTATGTGTGTGTGTGTCAGTGGTGTGTGTATGTATATGCCTATATCAATATATTGACACACACACAAGCTATAAAAATGATACACACGTGTATGTGTGTGTGTTGGGTTAAAATATACATACTCACACTCACGTATATGTTATCCTACACACGCAGATATACATATAGAGACACACACACATGTTGTGTGTGTGTTAGGTATGCATACTCACCACATGGCACATACACACTCAGATGTGTGTGTGTGTTTGAGTGTGTGTGTGTGTGTGTGTTGAGTATACATACTAGAGTATATATACACACAGTCATATATGGTTACATACACGCACACACACACATAAATATAACACACCACACACACAAATAAATATAGTATATATGAGTGCTATATGTGTGTGTGTGTGTGTATGTGTGCGCGCGTGTGTATAGGCACACACAGACAAAGAGATAAGTATACATGTTTACCTCACCACATGTGTTACACACACTCACACACACACACTCATATATACTTATTTCTATGTGTGTGTGACACACATGTGTGTGTGTTATATACATGTATACTTTTCTCTATGTCTATGTGTGCCTATATCACACACCACACACACACAAACACTCATATATACTCTCTGTATTGTGTGTGTGATCCATATATATATACTCACACTCATATACCTAATACAAAGACCCACACACTAATATATACAAACACACATATACACAAACACTACACATATAGATTAGTATATATGAGTGTGCGTAACCGTATCTTAATGTGTGTGTGTGTGTGACAAACACACACACATTGAGATAAGTATAAGTGTATGCCTATAGAACGCACACATGTGTGAGTATATATCATGTGTGTATTCTCATCACACACACACAAACAAACATGCATGCAAACACACCACACTCATGTATACCCAACACACACACAACACACACACATAGAGATAAGTATATATGAGTGTTAGAGATTAGTATATAGTATCTATATATATTTATACATATTGATAATAGTATATAAATATATATAGATACATATATACTAATCTCTAATTCTCAATCATATATACTTATTTCTATGTGTATGCGTGTGCGTTTGTACGTGTGTGTGGGTGTGTGTAGTTATATACACCACATAGAGATAAATATAATCTTAGATACATTGGGTTATGTGTGTGTGTATGTATATATATTTGTAGATACACACACATATATAGAGATAAGTATACCCAAACACCACACACATACACTCATATATACTTATCTCCATATGGGTGGGTGTGTGTGTATAGATCGTATATAAATATATACCAATATTTGTGTGTGTGGTGTGTATTGTGTCATACACATACACACAACAAACATATATGAGTGTGTGCACATACACACACACATGTGTCTATGCATATGGCACACACACCCAAAAACACACACTCAT
>JACERR010000250.1:0-2500 GCA_016760335.1 Gastrodia elata
ATAGAGAATTTATGAGTGTGTGTGTGTGACACATGGAGATTAGTATATACTAATCTCTATATGTGTGTGTGTGTCTGTGTGTGCGTGACACACACACACACTCATATATAACACACATACACACACACACACAGATATATATATATTTATATATATATATATATATATATATATATATATTAATCTCTATGTGTATATGCATGTTGTCACATGGAGATGTATATATATAAGCTCACACACACACACACCGTATACATATGTATATATAGACACAAACACATATGAGTATGTATAAACACACACACAAACCATATATACTATTCTCTATGTGTGCCTATATATGTATATGAGTGTGTGTGTGTGTGTCTATGTGTGCCTAACGTGTGTGTATCTAATCACACACACATAGAGATTAGTATATATAAGTGTGTGTGTCTATGTGTGTGTTTGTGTGTAATAATATATATATACCCAACACACACACACACACACACACTCATATACACTAATCTCTATGTATATTCTTATGCTTATCTCTATGTATGTGTATATGTGTATGTATATGGGTGAGTATGTATACCAAACACACACACACACACACACTCATATATATTTATATATGAGTGTTTGATTAGTATATATATAGAGACATTTATATATATATATATATATACATGTGTGCCTCAATGTATAGAGATTAATATATATATATATATATATATATATATATATATATATATATATATATGTGTGTGTGTGTGTGTGTGTGTGTGCATGTGTTGGTATACATATTCACAACTGTACAAAATATATAGACAGAAGCACATGTATGTGCTATATACTTGTGTGTGTGTTGGGTATCATACTCATAATCGTAATCTCTATATGTGTGTGTCATACCCATAACAAATATAGATACTCACAACTCTATATATATATAAACACACACACACACAAACAATTATAGAGATAAGTATATATGAGTGTGTGTGTATGTGTATATATAGTATGTATACTTAATGACACACATGTATGTGTTATATATATCAGGCACACTTACACACACAAATAGAGATTAGTATATATACAAATACACATAAATATATTAGAGATAAGTAAGTATATATATATAGTGTATATGTAAATATAGGCGCACACAGACACACACACAGTGACTAGTATATATGAGTGTGTGTGTGTGTGTGTGTTTGTGTTTGTTACATATATATTGAGTATGTATGTGTGTGTATATGTCTATATAATAGGTTTTAATTTATATCAATATTTGTGTGGTTGCAATTAGTATATATATGTGTGCGGGTGTTGGGTATATATACTCACAACTGTATATAAATATATAGACACACATATAGAGATAACTATATATGTGTGTGTCTGTGTATGTCTATATTATAGTTGTGAGTATGTATACATGTGTGTGTGTTTGTGTTGGGTATATGAGTATGTATACTAATCACAAACAAACTCACACACACACACACACTATAGAGATTAATATATATGAGTTGTGTGTATATGTGTATGTGTGTACACACAACACACACACACACACATACTTATACCCAACACACTGACACACACACACACACACACACTAATGTATAGACACAAAGAGATAAATACATATATGGTTGTGAACACACACACAAATACACACACATAGAGATTACTATATGTGAGTGTGTGTGTGTGTGTGTATGTCACAAACATATATATATATATATATATATATATATATATATATCTGTGTATATATATATGTGTGTGTGTGCTACGCACACACACACCACAACTGTATATAATTATATGCAAATATGTACATACATACTTACAACCATATATATATATATATACACACATACATACATAGCTATTAGTATATATATACATACTCACACACACACTCATATATACAGTCGTATAAATATATAGACACAGATAATATATATATATATACCCAACACACACACCACACACGCACCCTATATATATATATATATATATACATATATATATATATATAGAGACACACATACACACACATATACACACTCGTACATACATATATATAAAAATATATATACATACTCACAATCTGCGTGTGCATGTATCTGAATATATAACACACATGTATGTGTGTTTTGGGTAAACATACTTTTACAACCGTATCTAAATATATAGACACGTACACACACACATAGAGATTAGTATATAGGAGTGTGTGTGTGTGTGTGTCTATATATTTATATATAGTTGTGAGTATGTATACCCAATACACACAACCGTATATATACTCACACATAAATATGTAAATACATACTCACAACCATGTGTATGTGTGTGTATTAGGTGTACATTCTCACAACTGTATATAACACATATGTGTGTGTATTTGTGTTGGGTATACTCTCTCTCTCTCTCTCTATATATATATATATATATATATAGTTATGAGTACACACACACATACACATAGAGA
>JACERR010000250.1:12500-17500 GCA_016760335.1 Gastrodia elata
CTCATATATACTAATCTCTATGTGTGTGTGATGTATATGTTATATACATGTATATATATATATATATATATATATAGGCACACACAGACACACGCCGTATAAAAATTTATAGACACACATATACACACCAGCACTCATATGCTTGGGTAATACACATATAAACACACATACTCATATATACACATTTCCATGCGTAACACACACAAACACATAGGTAAGCGCACACACACACACATAACTATACACACATACGAGTGTGAGTCTATATATATACGGTTGTGTGTATATAAGAGTGCATCTATCTATATATATGTGTGAGTATGTACACACACATGCTCATATATACTAATCTGTATGTGTATATGTGAGTATGTTCTATATATTTATATATGACCTATATATATATATATATACATATAAATAGATGCATAACCACACACACACACACCACACTCATATATACTAAGCTATGTGTGTGTGTGTATTTGTTGGGTATACACACTCTCAACAGTATATAAATACACAGACATTGTGTGTCTATGTCTGTATTTATGTGTGTTCGTGTGTGTGTACACACACACACACAAACACACAAACACACACATATTAATCATAATATATAAATACACAAATCTTTATGTGATAATGTATACCCTCAAGACACACTTATATATACTATGTGTGTGTTTGTGTTGAGTGCTTGTGTGTGTGTGTGTGTGCCTATATGTGTGTCTCAAATATACAGACACACGTATGTGTTATATATATCTGTGTATATTTAATAACACATATCTCTATGTGTGTATGTTTGTTTGATTTGTGTTTATTTGATACATTCAACACACACACACACACATAGAGATTATAAAATATAAATATATAAACACACACACACACACACAAATACATGTGTGTGTTATGTGTATTTGTGTGTATGTGTATGAGTGTATGTGTGTCTATATATGAGTGTGTATATATGAGCACACACACACATGTGTGTGTGTACACGAGTGGGTCTATATGTGTGTGTTTGTATAAGGTTGTCTGGTACTCATTGTGTGTGTATACCCAACACACACACAAATGCACATGCACCCACACACATACACTCACAAACATATACGCATAGAGATTAGTATATATAGGGAATACATACTCACAACCGTATATATAAAATATATATATATATATATATATATATATATATATATGAGTCTGTGTGTGCATGTCTATATATTTATATACGGTTATGAGTATGTATATGCATATATACACACACACATCACACAGACACACACCACACACTCATTTATACTTGTGTCTATGTGTGTGTGTGTGTGTGTGTTGGGTATGTTTGTGTGTATGTGTGTGCCTATATATATATTAATCTTTATGTGTGTTTGTGTGTACTAATCTCAATATATGTGTGTGTGTGTGACACACCACACACACACATATACAAAATGTATTATATATTCATATACATGTATATACATAGGGATTAGTATATGTGTGTGTGTGTGTGTTTGTGATAACATGTGTGTGTGTGTATACACACCATATATAAAGAGATTAGTATATATGAGTGTGTGTGTGTGTATAATCTAGAGATTAATATACTGTGTAAGTGTGTATACCCAATGCACACTCATATATACTAATCTTTATGTGTGTGTTTGTGTGTGTGTGTAGAGAATAATATATATGAGTGTGTGTGCGTGTGTGTGTGTGTGTATATATGTATATATATATATATATATATATATATATATATATATATATATATATATATATATATGAGTGTTTGAGTATGTATATCGAACACATACATACTATTCACCCACACACACAACACACTCATGAGTATATATATGAGTTTGTGTGTCTGTATGATAACACATACGTTTAATGCATACGCATAAATATTAATATATATAAGTGTGTGTGTGTGTGTGTGTTTGTTTGGTCACACAACAAACATACACACAGATATATACATACACACCCATATACAATCATATAAAAATATATAACTATGTGTGTGTGTGTTTGTTGTGTGACCCAACACACACACACACACACACACTCATATATATTAATCTCTATGTATGTATAAATCACAAGTATGTGTTATCACTGTGTGTGTGTGAATGAGTGTGTGTGTTGTTTATATATAGACACACATACATTCACTGTATATTTTTACAGACAAACACACACTCATATATGTGTGTTGTGTGTCTGTGAGCTATGTGTGTGTGTATCTATATATATACTAATACAAGCACATACTTATATATACTAATCTGCATATGTATATTTGTGTGTATGTGTGTGTGAGTGTATGTATATCCAACTATGCATATACGCACACATGGAGATTAGTATATACTAATTACTAATCTTTATATATGCACACACATACACACACACACACACACACACACACACACACACACACACACACACACACACACACATATATATATATATATATATATATATATATATATATATGAGTGTGTTTGTGTGTCTATATGTTTGTGTGTGTGTCACACACACACACCCACATGGCGATTAGTATATAGTAATTTCTATGTATGCACACACACACACACACACATATAGAGAAATTATGTGTGTGTGTGTGTGACACATGGAGATTAGTATATACTAATCTCTATGTGTGTGTATGTGTGACACAGACACACACACTCATATATAACACACACACACACACATAATCATATATATTAATCTCTATGTATATGTGTGTGTGTATCACATAGAGATTTATATATATATAAGCTCACACACAGACACATCGTACATATATAAACATAAACACATATGAGTATGTATAAACACACACACACACACCATATATACTAATCTCTATGTGTGCCTATATATATATATGAGTGTGTATGTGTGTTTGTGCATTCCTAATGTCTATGTGTCTATACATACACACATCGAGATTAGTATATATGAGTGTGTGTGTGTGTGTTAGGTATACATACTCACACACATACACACACAAATACACACACATACACACACAAATACACACACAGAGAAAAGTATAAGAATGTACATAGAGATTAGTATAAATATGTTTATGAGTTCCTCTAGGTATAGAGATTAATACATATATGTGCGTGTGTTGGGTATACATGCTCATAACCGTACAAAAATATATAGACAGATGCATATGTATGTGTAATATACTTGTGTGTGTGTTGGGTAGCATACTCACAACCATAATCTCTATGTGTGTGCGTCATACCCATAACAAATATAGATACTCACAACTATATATATATATATATAAACACACACACAAACAAATATAGAGATAAGTATATATGATTGTGTGTGTGTGTGTATATAATATGTATACTTAATGACACACACATATGTGTTATATATATCTGTGTGTATTTATGTTTGCCATTTATATATACACATACATACATGCATACAGACACATACACTCATATATACTTATCTCCATATGTGTGTGTGTGTGTCACGCACACACATACACAAACACAAACAGAGATTAGTATATATACAAATACACACAGATATATATATAAATGTAAATATAGACACACACAGACACACACACAGAGATTAGTATATATGAGTGTGTACATGTGTGTGTGTGTGTATATGTTTGTTATATATATATTGAGTATGTATGTGTGTGTATTTATCTATATAATATATTTTAATTTATACTAATATTTGTGTGGTTGTAATTAGTATATATATGTGTGTGTGTGGGGGGTGTTAGGTATATATACTCACAACCGTATATAAATATATAGACACACATATTCATATATACTAATCTCTAACTATGTGTGTGTGTGGAAATATATATATATATATATATAGACATACACGCACACACACAAAGACACACTCATATATATTATTCTCTTATATATATGAATTTATATAAACACACACACACACACACATACATACACTCATATATACTAAGTTTTAACGTGTGCTTAAATATATATAGATACACACACACACACATACTATTCACCCACACACACAACACACTCGTGAGTATATATATGAGTGTGTGTGTATGATAACACATACGTGTAATGCATACACATAAATATTAATATATATAAGTGTGTGTATGTGTGTATTTGTGTGTTTGTTTGGTCACACAACAAACACACACACAGATATATATATACACACCCATATACACAATCATATAAAATATATAACTGTGTGTGTATGTTTTTTATGTGACCCAACACGCGCACATATACACACACACACTCATATATACTAAACTCTATGTATGTATGTATCACAAGTATGTGTTATCACTGTGTGTGTGCGTATATGAGTGTGTGTGTTGTTTATATATTGACACACATACATTCACTGTATATATTTATAGACAAACACACACTCATATATGTGTGTGTTGTGTGTGTCTGTGAGCTATGTGTGTGTGTATATCTATATATATACAAATACAAGCACACACTCATATATACTAATATGTATATGTGTATTTATGTGTGTGTGTGTGTGAGTGTATGTATACCCAACAGTGCATATATGCACACATGTAGATTAGTATATACTAATTATTAATCTCTATGTATGCACACACAGACACACACACATACACACATACACACACATACACACACACACACACACACACACACACATGAAGATTAGTATATACTAATTTCTATGTATGCACACACACACACACACATACTCATATATACTTACCTCATGTTTGTGTGTTGGTACTCACACACACACACACACATTTAGAGAAATTATGAGTGTGTGTGTGTGACACATGGAGATTAGTATATACTAATCTCTATGTGTGTGTGAGTGTGTGACACACACTCACTCACTCATATATAACACACACACACACAAACTCATATATATTAATCTCTATGTATATATGTGTGTGTGTCACATAGAGA
>JACERR010000250.1:20000-25000 GCA_016760335.1 Gastrodia elata
TAATATATATGAGTATGTGTGTCTGTGTGCGTGTGTTTGTGTGTAACAGATATATATCTACATATACCCAACACATAGACACACACTCATATATACCAATCTAAATATGTGTGAGTATGTAAACCCAACACATACACACACACACACTCATATATACTTATATATGTATGTTTAATCAGTATATATATAGATATATATACTCACAACCGTATATAAATATATAGATACCCATATAGAGATAAGTATATATATGTGTCTATGTGTGTCTATTTTATGGTTATAAGTATGTATACTTGTGCGTGTGTGTTTGTATTGGGTATTTGAGTATGTATACTAATCACAAACACACTCACACACACACACACTATAGAGATTAGTATATTAGGTTATGTGTGTGTGTATACACAACGCACACACACACACACATACACACACACACACACACACACACTAATGTATAGACACAAAGAGATAAATATATATATGGTTGTGAACACACACACACATATACACATGTATAGAGATTAATATATATGAGTGTGTGTGTGTATGTATGTCACAAACATATATATATATATATATATATATGCACACACACACACACAACTGTATATAATTATATACATACTTACAACCATATATATATATATATATATATACATACATAAATAGATATTAGTATATTGTACATACTCACACACACACTCATAATACAGCTCTATAAATATATAGACATGAATAATATGTATATACCCAACACACATAAGCACCGTATATATATATATATATATATAGACACACATACACACACATACACACACTCGTACATACATATATGTGTGTGTTTAGTAAACATGCTCACAACCGTATCTAAATATATAGACACATACAAACAGACGCATAGAGATTAGTATATAGGAGTGTGTGTGTGTGTGTGTCTATATATTTATATACAGTTGTGAGTATGTATACCCAATACACACAACCATATATATGCTTACACATAGAGATAAATATATATGAGTGTGTGTGCTCTCCATGTGTGTGTGTGTATTGGTTATACATACTCACAACTGTATATAACACATAAGTGTGTATATTTGTGTTGGGTATACTCAATATATATATATATATATACAGTTGTGAGTACATATATACACATATAGAGATTAGTATATATATCTATGTGTGTGTGTGTGTGCTAATTATATGAGTGTGTGTGATATTTCCATGTGTGCGTGATATTTCCATGTGTGTGTGTCTATATGCATGTAACACTCACACACACACACAAACACACACAGACACACCATATATATATATATATAGACACAAACACATATGAGTATGTATAAACACACACACACTATATATATTAATCTCTATATGTGCCTATATATGTATATAAGTGTGTGTGTGTGTGTGTGTGTGTGTGTGTGTCTGTGTGTGCCTAACGTGTGTGTATTTAAACACACACACATAGAGATTAATATATATGAGTATGTGTGTCTGTGTGCGTGTGTTTGTGTGTAACAGATATATATCTACATATACCCAACACATAGACACACACTCATATATACCAATCTAAATATGTGTGAGTATGTAAACCCAACACATACACACACACACACTCATATATACTTATATATGTATGTTTAATCAGTATATATATAGAGACATTTATATATATACATATATTTATATAACTACATGTGTGCCTCTACGTACAGAGATTAACATATATATGTGCGTGTGTTGGGTATACAAACTCACAATTGTACAAAAATATATAGATAGATGCACATGTGGGTGTTATATTCTTGTGTGTGTGTTTGGTATCATACTCACAACCGTAATCTCTATGTGTGTGTGTTATACCCATAACAAATATAAATACTCACAACTCTATATATATATAAACACACATACACATAAATAAATATAGAGATAAGTATATATGAGTGTGTGTTTGTGTGTATAGTATGTATAATTAATGAGACATATATATGTGTTATATATATCTGTCTGTGTCTGTGTGTGCCTATATTTATATATACACATACATACATGTATACAGACACACACACTCATATATACTTATGTCCATGTGTGTGTGTATATCACAGACACACATACACACACACACACACAAATAGAGATTAGTGTATATACAAATACACACAAATATATATAACACATGTGTATGTGTGTGTGGCACACACGTATGTGTTATAAGCACACCCAATACACACACACATAGAGATAAGTAAGTAATATATATATATGTAAATGTAAATATAAGCGCACACAGAAACACAGATAGAGATTAGTATATATAAGTGTGTGTTTGTTATATATATATATATATTTAGTCTGTATGTTGGTGTATGTGTCTATATAATATATTTTAATTTATATCAATATTTGTGTGGTTGCAATTAATATATATATGTGTGTGTGGGGGGGGGTGTTGGGTGTATATGCTCACAACCATATATAAATATATAGACACACATATAGAGATAAGTATATATGTGCATGTGTGCATGTCTATATTATGATTGTGAGTATGTATACCTATGTGTGTGCTTGTGTTGGGTATATGAGTATGTATACTAATCACAAACACATACACACACACACACATATATATATATTTTGTGTCTGAGTTTCACACACACACACACACACACACACATATATATATATATATTGTGTTTGAGTTTGTTGGGTACAAGTATATATGAGTTGTGTGTGTATGTGTGTATACACAACACACACACACTCATATATACTTGTACCCAACAAACTCACACACACGCACACACACACACACTAATGTATAGACACAAAGAGATAAACACATTTATGGTTGGGAACACACACACACAAACACACACACATAGAAATTAATATATATGAGTGTGCGTGTGTGTATGTATGTCACAAACATATATATATATATATATATATATATGAGCGTGTATATATATGTGTGTTTGTGTGTGTCTATATATATTCATATATATGCACACACACACACACACACACAACTATATATAATTATATACAAATATTTATATACATACTTACAACCATATATATATACACACATAAATACATAGATATTAGTATCTATATATATATATATACTCGCACACATACTCACATATACAGTCGTATAAATAAATCGACACACATAATATATATATATATATATATATAGATATATATATATATATATATATATAGATACCCCAACACACACACCACACACGCACCGTATATATATATATATAGACACACACACATACATACACTCATATATATATATATATATATATATATATATATATATATATATATATATATATATATATATATATATATACTCACTATTTGTGTGTGCAGGTCTATGAATGTATAACACACATATATGTGTGTGTTGGGTAACCATACTCATAATCGTATCTAAATATATAGATACATACACACACACACACATAGATTAGTATATAGAAGTCTGTATATGTGTGAGTGTCAATATATTTATATACAATTGTCAGTATGTATACCCAATACACACAAACCATATATATACTTACACATAGAGATAAGTATATTTGAGTGTGTGTGTGTTCTCCATGTGTATGTGTATATATTGGGTATACATACTAACAACCATATATAACACATATGTAGGTGTATTTTTGTTGGGTATATGCTATATATATATATATATATACAGTTGTGAGTACACACACACATATAGAGATCAGTATATATATATATATATATATATACATGTGTGTGCTAATTTCTTGAGTGTGAGTGATATCTCTATGTGTGTGTGTCTGTATGCATGTAACACCCACACACACACATAAACACACACCCACATTGTAGTGAGTACGTATACTTAACACACACATACACACACATAGAGATAAGTATGTATGAGTGTGTGTGTGTGTGTGTGTGTGGGTATACATACTCAATCTCTATATGTGTATGTTTATGTGTGTGTGTCTGTGTATGCCTATATATATATATATATATATATACACTCATATGTAGAGATTAATATATTTATATACGAAGTGTATGTGTGTCTATATATTTGTCTTGATTATGTGTGTGTGAGTATTAATACACACACACACATACACACACACGTATATATATATATGAGTGTATAAGTGTGTATGTATACAAAATAATCTCTATATATTAATCTCTATGTGTGTTCTATATATTTATACATGGTTGTATGTATACTAATCTCTATGTGTCTATTACTCACATACAATCCACACACACACACACTCAGACACACCCTCATAAATATACACGGTTGTGTGTGTGTGTGTGAGTGTGTAGGTGTGTCACACACACATGTGAGTATACACACACACTTAAAAATATCTATGTATACCCAACAGATATCTCTATATGTATTTGTGCACACACACACACACTCATATATACTAAACACACACACACTCACTCACACACATACATATATATATATATATATATATATATATATTTATGTATGTATGTGTATATATATATATATGTATATATATATATATGTATGTATGTATGTGGGTGTGATAAATACCCAATATAGAGCTTAGTACATACACACACACACATGTAATCTCCATGTGAGTGTGTGTGTGTACACATTCTCACACTCATAGACACACACACACACACACTATGATACCCCACACATAACACACACAGACACATACACACACACACACACACACACACTATGATACCCCACACATAACACACACACACATACACACACACATATACACTCACACACACATAGATGAAAATAGTGTGTGTGTGTGTATGTGAGTATGTATACACATATTGATTGTGTGTCTATATATGTGAGTATGTATGTGTGTGTATATGTGTGTGTTTATATATATGTGTGTGTGTATATGTATGTGTATAAGTGTGTGTGTGTGTGTGTG
>JACERR010000250.1:27500-30000 GCA_016760335.1 Gastrodia elata
ACACTGTATATATATATATATAGACACAAATACACTCATATATACTAATATATAAACTTATACTTATCTCTCTATGTGTGTGTGTGTGTGTTTCTATCTAAATAAGTATACAGATATATACTTATCTTTATATATACACATACACACTCACACACAAATACACATACCATACATTAGAGATTTATATATATGAGTGTGTGTGTGTGTGTATATATTTATGTGTGTGATATATATATATTTCTATGTGTATGTGTATGTGTGTTGGGTATACCTACTCAACACACACACACACAAACACTGATATAGAGATTAGTTTATATGAATGTGTGTGTATGTGTGAGTGTGTATACCCAACACACACACACACACACACATATATATATATATATATATATATATATATATATATATATATATATATATATATATATATATATATACTAATCTCCATGTGTTTGTGTGTGAGAGGGTGTGTGTGTGCATGTATATGAGTGAATGTGGGTATGTATAACCATAACCATACATAAATATATAGGCACACACGTATGTGTTATCGCACACTCATATATGTATAGGTACACACATATATACTTATCACACATACATGTGAACACACACACACACACACACATACACATAGTGATAAGCATATATTATTGTGAGTATGTATACCTAATGCACACACTGAACACACACACACACAGAAATGTGTGTGTATTTATATATATATATATATATACACTGTGTCTATATAACACATATGTGTGTGTGTGTCTCATATTTATATATATATGTATATATATATATATATATATATATAACATACACTCATAGTATATACAGTTGGATATACATACACACACACACAAACTCACATGCATAGAGATCTATATATATATGTACATAACACATACGTGTGTGACACACAACCATATATATATATATATATATATATATATATATATATATATATATATATTTATATAGACACACACACACACCCACATAGATATTAGTATTATGAGTGTGTGTGTGTGTGCATAGGTATATACACACACACAAACATACATACATAGATATTAGCATATATGAGTGTGTGTGTGTGCGCGTGTGTGTGCATGTATATGCATATGTAGAGAGACACACACTCACACAATCTTATATATACTTTTCTATACATACTAGTTTTTATGTGTTAGAGATTAGTATATATGAGCGTGTGTGTGCGTGTATATATATATATGAGTGTTTGAGTATGTATACTGAACCCACACACACACTCACTCATATATATAACTACGGTTGTGTCTGTGTGCATATATATATATATATATATATATATATATATTTGTATACATGTATATAACACATACATGTGTGTGTCTATCTATAACTATATATAGTTGTGAGTATGTATACCCAACACACACATAGAGATTAGTATATAAGAGTGTGGGTGTATGTGTGCACACACACGCACACTCATATATACTTGTCTCACACACACACAAACACACAAATATAAAGATAAGTATATATGAGTCACATATACACACACACACACACACAAAGATTAGTATATATGAGTGAGTGTGTGTGTGTTTGTGTGTGCATCTCTATAAATATGCATACATACACAATGTCTGTGTATATAAATATATATTACCCAACACACATACACACACACACGACACACACAGACACAAACACACACACACAAATGGAGATTAGTATATACGGTTGTGAGTATGTATATAAACATACATACACACTCCTATATACTAATCTCTATATGAGTATGTGTCTATATATTTATAATCACAATCATATATATATATATACACACACACATATGAGTTATATATAAAAACAAACACACACACACATGTGTTATATACACATATAAAGATTAGTATATATATAGAAACACACTCACACATACACAAATCTGCATGTGTGTGTGTGTGTGTATATATATATATATAGGCATATATAAATTTGCAGACACACACACATGTAGATTTGTGTGTGTTTGTGTGCGTGTGAGTGTGATGTGTGTGTGTGTGTGGGTATATATTCTCACACACATATATAACACACACACACACACATGGAAAATATATAACACATACTTGTGTCTATATATTTATATACTGTTGTAAATATATATGTATATACCCAACAGACACAAATATATATACTCACAATTGTATATAAATATAAAGACACACACACACATAACACACACATATGTGTTATATATATCTCCATGTGTGTGTGAGTATATAACATGTGTTTTATATGTGTGTGTGTCTATATATTTATATACGGTTGTGAGTATGTATACCAAATACACATACACACACTAATATATACTAATCTCTATGCATGTGTGTTTGAGTGTGTCCGTGTGTCTATATATTTATATATATAGATACACACACGTATGTATATACATACTCACAATCGTATGACTAATCTCTACACACACACACAGATA
>JACERR010000251.1:17500-27500 GCA_016760335.1 Gastrodia elata
TATCAAAATAAGATAATGAATATAGACACACACATGCACACACACTCATATGCACTTATCTCTATGCTATATAAATAATATATATATATATATTGTGTATGTGTGTGCCTAGACACACACACATGTCTGTATGTCTATATATACATATGTGTGCTGAGTACACACACTCACTTCTGTATATATATGAGTGTGTGTGTGTGTGTTGGATATACATATAACTATATATTTATCTATAGACTGACACACAGATATATGTGCATGGGTGTGTCTGTGTGTGCTTTTGGGTATGGGTGTGTGTAGGGTATCCATACATAAATGCACTATTGTATGCGTTGCATGATCTAATCATCTAAATAAAATCTTAATATATTTCATTTTATCTGTGTGTTTGTGTATGTGAATTGTGTGTGTGTGTGTCTGTGTCTATGTGTGTCCATATATATATATTAGCATATATGAATGTGTGGTACCCAACACACACACACACACATACTCATATATATTAATTTCAATGTGTGTGTGTTTGTGTGTGTCAGTCATATATACTAAACTCACATGTGTGTTTGTGAGTGCGCTATCATATATATATATATATATATATATATATATATATATATATATATATATAGGTTGTGGTGTGTGTGTGTGTGTTGGGTATACATACACATATATAGACACACGCACTATATTGGGTATATGTGTGTAGGGTATACATACATAAAATGCACTGTTGTATGTGTTGCATGATCTAGTCATCCAAATAAAATCTTAATATCTTAATTTCTATGTGTGTGTGTGTGTGTGTGTGCGTGTGTATAGTTGGGTATACATACTCACAACCCATAATGTATATGGGTATATAAAACACACACACACTCACATACATATTATAGACACACTCACACACACTCATATATATATATATATATATATGTCTACAACACACACACTCATATATACTAATCTCTATGTATTATATGTATAAATATATATATATATATATATATATTGAAACACACACAAACAGATATATATATATATATATATATATATATATATATATATATATATATATATATATATATACTAATCTAACACACACATATTTGCAATGTGCATATGTGTGTGTGTGTGTGTATGTGTGTGTGTATGTGAGTATGTATACCCAACACACACATATACATACATATATATATATATATATATATATATATATATATATACATATATATTTATATATACACTCCATGTATACTTATAAACTTATATGTGTGTGTGTGTGTATATGGTTGGATATATATACTCACAACACACAATGAATATGGGTATATAAACACACACATATACATACATATTGTAAACACACACACTCATATTTATATATATGTATATAACAAACACAAAAACACAAACACATGCACAGACACATACATCTCTCTATGTGAGTGTGTTTATGTTTGTGCGTGTATGTATACCCAACAAAAACATGTATAAAATGTAATATACACACACACACATACACACACACACAAACACATATAAAATGTATGTGTATCGGGTATACACACTCATATACACTAATCTCTATGTGTGTGAGAGTTGTATACTAATATATATATATATATATATATATATATATATATATATATATATATATATATAACACATAGAGATTGGTATTTATATTATATACCAAACCCACACACACATACATAGAGATTAGTATATAATATATATACTAATCTCTATATGTATTATACTTGGGAAAACGTACTTATCTAGATACACACATATAGAGATTAGTATATATGAGTGTGTGTGAGTTGGGTATACAATATATATACTAATCTCTATGTGTGTACTATGTCACACATTTGATATATATGAATATACAACACATATATACTAATCTCTATGTGTGTTATACTTAAGTATACATACTTATCTAGACTCACACACATAGAACTTAGTATATATGTGTTATGTATTCATATGCATACAATATGATTATATACATACTCACACTCATATTTAATTTACATACACATATTGGGTATACAATATATATACAAATCTCTATAAATGTGTTATATATATATACACACACACACACACACACAGATATAGATAAAACTATATCTGCATATGAGTATGTACACCCAACACACACACAAACTCACACACATAGAGATAAGAATATATATATATATATTAGTATACATGTGTGTATATACCTAAAATACACACATACTAATCTCTCACACACACATGGAGATTAGTATATATGAGTGTGTATACCTAACACACATAATTTATACATATTTGTGTGTGTGTGTGTATATATGTATATATGTATATATGGTTGTAAGTATGTGTACCCAATACACAAACACACACTCATATATGAGGGTGTGTGGGTTGGGTATACAATATATATACTAATCTTTATGTATGTGTTGTGTCACACATATGATGTATATGAATATATTTGTGTGTGTTGTGTGTTACACATCTATATATATGTGTGTGTATGTGTGTGTGTGTGTGTGTGTTACACATCCATTTATATATATAGGCAAACACACACTCATATATACTTATATTTATGTGTGTGTGTCTATTTATATAAATATATAAATAAACACACACATAAGTGTTATATATATACATATACATATATATATATATATATATATATATATATATATATATATATATATATATATATATATTTACATGTATGTAACACATGCACACATATATATATACGCACAAACACACATATATAAAGATTAGTATATGCGTGTGCGTGTGTTTGTGTTTATGTGTGTGCATGTGTATATGTGTGTATGTGGGTGTGTGTGTATGTGTGTTAGACATCCAAATTTATATATATAAACACACACACTCATATATACTTATATCTATTTGTTTGTGTGTGTGTATGTCTATATATACATAGACACACACACATGCACACACACACACACACGAACACACACACACAGACACACACACACTGAGACACACACACACACACACACACACATACACACACACACACAATATATATGTCTATATATATATATACATACATAACACATACACGCACATATATACACACAAATAGTTATATATATAGATTAGTATATATTAGTGTGTGCATGTGCATGTATATGATATATATATTTATATACATGCACACAGACACACACGCATAGAGATAAGTGTGTATATATATATATATATATATATAGACCCATATAAACACACACATACACACACACACATAAAGAATATGATATATGAGTGTGTGTGTGTGTGTACACATATACACGCACACACTTATATAAATATATAGACACATACACTCATACAGACTTCTCCATGTGTGTTATATAGACAGCATACACATGCGAAAATTAGTATATATGTGTATGTGTGTGTGTATGTATATATTAGCTTATTTTATTATATATACAAAACCACACACACTCATATATACTTATCTCTATGTGTATTTGTATGTGTGTGTGTATGTGTGTGTATATGACTAAGATAATATATATATATATATATATATATATATGTGTGTGTGTGAGTGTGTGTGTGCGTGTATACGATTTGTGAGTATGTATAACCCTACCGTATATATTTAGACACACACACATGGATATATGTATGTTTATATATAACACACACACACAAGCATACTCACAACCATATATATACTTTTCTCTATGTGTGTATATGTATACATAATCTATATATTTATATACGATTGTAAGTGTGTGTGTTTATATACTGTTGTCTATGTATGTTACACTCAATATACTAATCTCCATATATGTGTTTGTATGTATCTCTATGTGTTTGTGTGTGTGAGTGTGTGTGTGTTTTTATGTGTCTGTGTCTGTGTATATGTGTGTGTTCATATATGTGTGTGTTATACTAATATCTATGTGTGTGTGTGTGTATGTTTTGTTTGTGAGTCTGTATACTCAACACACACATACACACACACACACATCATATATACAAATCTTTATGTGTGTGTGTGTGTGTTTATACATACTCATGTGTTAATCTCTATAGTATATATGAGTGTATGGGTGTATGTGTGTGTGTGTCTATATGTGTGTGTGAACTATGTGTGTGTGTCTATATATCTATGTATAAGTGTGTGTGTGTGTATGTGTAAATGTGTGTGTGTATATATATTTATATATGTGTGTGTTTATGTGTGTGTGAGAGTATGTATACCCAACACACTCACACACACACACTCATATATGTGTGTGTTTGTGTTTGTTCACACACACATAGAGATTAGTATATATGAGTGTGTGTATGTGTGTGTGTTCATATATATGACTGTGTGTGTGTGTGGAGATATATAGACACCATTATTTGTGTGTGTGTGTATACATTGAGATTAATATATACTCACACACATATAAATATTAGTACATATGAGTATATATATATATATATATATATATATATATATATATATTTACATAGATAATGTGTGTGTCACACTCATTTATATATACTCATTAGCGTGTGTCTGTGTGCATTATCACACACACACAGACACACTCACACACATGTAGATTAGTATACAGTACAACACACACACGTACACACACACTCATACATACTTATCTATGTGTGTCATATATAAAGAAAAATATATATATAGAGACAAATTTCATTATTATATATACATGTATGTAAAGATACACACACACAATCACATATGCATAGAAATTAATAAATATGAGACACATATAATCACATAGTGTTATATACTTAAATATGACCTGTGTGTGTGTGCATATATACAAATATATAACACACACACACACATGATAACTAATCTCTGTATGTGTGTGTGTGTTGGGTATCATAAATATGTGTGTGTGTGTGTGTATGTGTGTGTATATGGGGGTATACAAACTCACAACTATATATAAGTATATGAGTGTGTATATATAATCTAATATATATATATATATATATATATATATGGTCACACACAGATACACACTCATATATAGATACGTATTTGTGTGCGTGTTGTGTGTATTAGGTATATATATATATATATATATATATATATATATATATATATATATATATATATATATAGGCACCCACAGATACACTCAGTCATATATATATATACATACACACACACACACATGCACATCATAACTAATCTCTATGTGTGTGTGTGTGTGTGTGTGTGTGTGTGTATGTGTGTGTATATGGGGGTATACAAACTCACAACCGTATATAAGTATATGAGTGTATATATAATCTAATATATATATATATGGTCACACACAGATACACACTCATATATAAGTACGTGTTTGTGTGTGTGTTGTGTGTATTGGGTATATATATATATATATATATATAGGCACCCACAGATACACACAGTCAAATATATATACATACACACACACACATGCTCATACATACTTATCTCTATGTGTGTCATATATGGAGATAAATTTCATTAGTAAATATGCATGTATGTAGAGACATACACACACAAAAACACACATGCATACAGATTAGTATTTATGAGATACACACATGGAGATTAGTATATTAATCTCTATGTGTGTATATGCGTATGTATTATATATTTGTATATAATGTGTGTGTGTGTGCATGTATATGAATATAAAATGCACACACATCATAACTAAGCTCTATGTGTGTGCGTGTGTGTGTGTGGATATTCATAAATATGTGTGTGTGTGTGTGTCTATGTGTGTGTGGGGGGGGAGGTTATGCAAACTCACAACCATATATACATATATGAGTGTGTATATATTGTCTATATGTAAATATGGTCACACACACATACACACTCATATATGGTAACACTGTATACATACAAATATTGGTAAAAATTATATATACTCACACATCATATATCTATATAGACACACACACACACACATACACACATAAAGATAAGTACATGTGTGTGCACACACTCACACACACATAGAGATTAGTATATAATGTGTATGTGTGTGTGTGTTATTATGTTTGTGCCTATATATATATATAAATATACTCACAACTATATATATATATATATATATATATATATATATATATTTTATATATATATGCACACACACACAAACTCATATATACATACTCAAATACATGCACACACACACGCACATAGAGATTAGTATGTATGTATAGACACACACACACACATATTATATATACATATACATAAAACACACACACACTCATATATATTCCCTTATATAGTTTAAAGTGTGTGTCTCCAGTATATAAATATATAGATACACACACGCACACACACACACACACACACACTCATAAGACACTCACAGAGATAAGTATATGTGAGTATGTGTGGGTATGTGTGTGTGTGTGTGTGTGTGTGTGTGTATGTGTGTGTGTGTGTGCGTGTGCCTATATATATATACACATATGTGTGATAATATCTATTAAACGAATCCCTATGTGTGTGCCTATATAAATATGTAAACACACACACACATATATATAATACATACATGTGCCTATATATATATATATATATATATATATATATATATACTAATATTCATGTGTGTGTGTGTGTATGTATACCCAACATACACACATGCACAGATATATATATATATATATATATATATATATATATATATATATATATATATATATATATATATATATATATTTATACACATGTGCGTGTATTAGGTATACATATCGATATATAGACATACACACACAGACATAACATGTATTTGTGTGTGACATACTCATATATACTTATCTCTATGTGTGTGTATGTGTTGTATACATATATAACACACACACACACACACATATACACACACACATACACACACACACATACACACATATACACACACTTATACATACTAATCTTCATATGTGTGTGTGCATTTATGTGTGGCATACCGAGACACACAAATATGGAAATAAGTATATATATCAATATGAATGTGTGTGTGTGTGTGTGGTTGTGTGTTGTCTGTGTGTGTTGGGTATACATACTCACACTTATTTATTAATGTGTATGTGTGTGTCTATATGTGAGTGTGTGTGTATGTGTGTGTCACACACACATATTATTAATTGATGTCTCTATATACATGCACACACATATGTATATATAGACATACATACATGTGTGTATGTATATATACATGGATGAGTATGTATATATATTTATATATGGTTATGAGTATGTATACCCAACACACACACATGAGATAAGTATATATAAGTGTGTTGTATATAAGTATAAAGACATACACACGTATGTATTATATATATATATATATATATATATATATATATATATATATATATATGTGTGTGTGTGTGTGTGTGTGTGTGTGTGATAACACATATGTGTGTGGGCTTATATAATGTGAGTATATATATATGATGTGTGTGTCTTTATATACTAATGTCTATGTATGCACACACACACTATAGAAATTAATATATATATATATATATATAAATATATATGGTTGTGAGTATGTATATAGACACATACACATACTCATATATATGGACACACATACACACACATATAGATTAGTATATATACACAAACACATTTATATATGTGTGTTACTCACAACCATACTAATTTCTATGTATGTGTGCTTATGTATGTGTTTGTATTGGGCATACATACTCACAACCATATATAAATATACAGACACACACATATGTATTATATATGAGTATGTATACCCAATGCACACACATATATATTAATCTTTATGTGTGTATATGTGTATGTGTGTATTTGTGTGTTTTTGTGTGTGTGTGTGTGTGTGTTCCACACATTCACATATGTGTGTTGGGTATACATACTTATCTCTATGCGTGTGTGTGAGTACATATACACACGCACATACTCATATATATATTAATATCGATGTGTGTGTGTGCTATCCAACACTGTAAATATATCGCACGCACACACACACACACACACACACACACACACACACACACACACACACACACATATATATATATATATATATATATAGTAATATGTGTGGGTTTTCTATGTGTGTATGTTTGTCTATATAACACATACATGTGTTTGGATATAAATACCCACAATCATATATAAATATATAGACACACATACACACACACACTCACTTATACATACTAATCTCTATGTGTGCACACACACACTTATAGAAATTAATATATATATATATATATATATATATATATATATATATATATATATATGTTTATGAGTATGTATACATACTCACAACTGTATATAGACACACACACACACCCTCATATATATGGACACACACACACATATAGATTTGTATATATACACAAAACACATTTATATATGTGTGTTACCCACAACCATACTAATCTCTATGTGTGTGTGTTTGTGTATGTGTTTGTATTGGGTATACATACTTACAATCATATATAAATATACAGACACACACATATGTGTTAAAAATGAGTATGTATACCCAATGCACACATATATATATTAATCTCTATGTGTATATGTGCGTATGTGTAAATATACTAATCTCTATATATGTGTATTTGTGTGTGTGTGTCTTCCACACACTCACATGTGTGTGTTGGTATACATACTTATCTCTTTGCGTGTGTATGAGTACACATACACACGCACACACTCATATATATTAATATCGATGTGTGTGTGCTATCCAACGCTGTAAATATATCGCACACACACAGATATATATATATATATATATATTTATTTATTTATTTATATATATGTATTTATATATATATATATATATATATATATATTAATATGTGTGGGGTCTCTATGTGTGTATGTTTATCTATATAACACATACATGTGTGTGGATATACATACCCACAACCGTATATAAATATACACACATACACACACACACACACACTCACTTATTTATACTAATCTCTATATGTGTATGTGAGTGTGTTTGTGTGTACGTATGTTAGGTATAAATACTCACATACACACATAAAGATAAATATATATGGTTATGTGTCTAAGTGCGTGCATGTGTGTGTATATATTACGAGTATATATACCCAACACATATATATATATACTTTTCTCACAATACACACACTCATATCTATTTGTATGCACATACACACACACACACACAACACACACAAACACACACACACATACACACATATATATTTATATAGACACACACACACACATATATATTTATATAGACACATGTATGTTTACCTATATAACACATACATGTGTGTATGCTCACAATTGTATGTTGGGTATACACACACACACACTGATGTGTGTGTACATATATATACTACCCATAACACACACACTCATATTGTATGTATTTTATACAGAGAGTATACCCAACATATATGTGTGTGCTTTTGTGTGTGTCTGTGTGTGTGTCTGTACACACACACACCGTATATAAATATATAAACACACACATACATAAATACCCACACCAATATTTGTGACTATGTATACCCATATCACACACACACACACACATATACTCATATATATTAATCTCTATATGTGTGTGTGTGTGTGTGCATACACACCATATATAAATACATAAACACACACATACACAAACACACACACCAATGTTTGTGAGTATGTATACCCATATCACATACATACACACACACATACACTCATATATACTAATCTCTATATGTGTGTGTGTGTTATGTGTCTGTGTGTGTGTCTATATATTTGTTGTGAGTATATATACCCAATATACACACACATGTGTGTGTGTGTTGTTTTTGTGTGTGTGTTGTTTGTGTGTGTGTGTGTGTGTGTGTGTGATAACACACGAGTGAGTGTGAGTATGATACCCAACACACATACACACACACATACATGTGTATACGTGTATATAAA
>JACERR010000251.1:30000-32500 GCA_016760335.1 Gastrodia elata
TCACACGCATATAGATTAGTTATGATATATGTGCGTGTGTGTATTATATATTCATATATATGTACACACACACACATACATCATATATAAGTATATAACACTATGTGATTGTGTGTGTGCCTCATATATACTAATTTGTATGTATATGTGATTGTGTGTGTGTCTTTACATACATGCATATATAATAATGAAATTTGTCTCTATATATAAATTTTTCTCTATATATGATACACATATAAATAAGTATGTATGAGTGTGTGTGTGCGCGCGCGCGCGCGCGCGCGTGTGTGTTGTACCGTATACTAATCTATATGTGTGTGAGTGTGTCTGTGTGCGTGCTAATGCAAACAGACACACGATAATGAGTATATATATATGAGGGTGACACACACATTATCTGTGTGAGCATATATATATATATATATATATATATATATATATATATATATATATGTCACTCATATGTACTAATCATTATGTGTGTGTGACACACACACACACAAATATTGGTGTCTATATATCTCCACTCCCACGCACACACTCATTTATACTCTCTATGTGTGTGACACACACATAGAGATAAACACATATGATTATAAGTATGTATACCCAACACATTTAGAGATAAGTATGTATACCCAAATCAGATATAAACTAATCTCTATATACGTGTATGTATCTCTACATACATGCACAATCGTATATATATATGTATACATGGACACACACACACACTTATATATACTAATCTTTATGTGTGTGAACACACACACACTGATATATACTAATCTTTATGTATGTGTGAACACACACACACACATATATGAGTGTGTGTGTGTATATGTGTTACTGTGTTGGGTATACATACTCACACACACACACAAACAAACAAACATATAAATATATATACACACACAGTCTCACATACACACACACTCATACATTGATATATAGACACACACACATAGTTCATACACACACATAGACGAACAGACATACACCCGCACACTCATATATACTATAGAGATTAACACATGAGTATGTATAAATACACACACACACATAAAGATTAATATATATGAGCATGTGTGTGTGTGTGTGTGTTGAGTATACAGACTCACAAACATAACATATACATACACACACATATAAATATTAATATAACACACACACATATACACAGACACAGACACACACAAACAAACACACACACACACACATGCACTCACACACACAAACACATAGAGATACATATAAACATTTATATAAAGATTAGTATATATGATTGTATACATACATAAACAATAGTATATAAACATATACACACATATAACCATATACAAATATATAAACTATGTATACATGGACACACATATATAAATAAGTATATATATGGTTGTGAGTATGCTTGTGTGTTGTGTGTCATATATAAACATACATGCATGCATGTGTGTGTGTCTAAATATACACAGTAGGGGTATACATACTCACAATCATATACACACATACACAGATATATATATTATCTTAGTCACATTCACACACATACACGCACATACACACACACACACATAAATACACATAGAGATAAGTATATATAAGTGTGTGTTTTTTGTATATATAACAAAATATGTTAATATATACATACACACACACTCATATATATGTATATATCATATACATGCACATGCACACACTCATATAAACTAATCTTTATGTATGTCTGTTTGTGTGTATATATGATTGTATATGTGTTCATATATATATTTATATATATATATATATATATATATACATATATATATATATATATATATATATCTATGTGTGTGCATGTGTTGTGTGTGTGTGTGTATGTGTTGTGTGTGTGTGTATGTGTGTGTCTAAATATATATAGACATACACACACACACAGACATAGATATAAGTATATATGAGTGTGTGTGTCTAAATATATAAATTTGAATGTGTAACACACATACACATACACCCACATACACACATATCTACTCGTACACACATAAACACACACACACACACACATACTAATCTTTATGTATGTGTGTTTGTGCGTATATATATGCGTGCATGTATTATATATATGTATATATATATGTATATCTACATGTATACAACAATTACGTGTGTGTGTATTTATATGTTTATATAGACACACACACACACACATAAATATAGGTATATATGAGTGTGTGTGTTTATATATATGTATATATATATATATATATATATATATATATATATATATATATATATATATATATATATGTATGTATATATATATATATGAATATGTAACACACAAACACACACACACACATATGTATGTGTAAAACACAGAACACACACATATCATAACTAATCTATATGCGTGTGAGTGTGTGTGTGTATGTGTATGTTGGTGGGGGTATACAAACTCACAACGTATATAAGTATATGAGTGTGTATATATAATCTATATATATATATATATATATATATA
>JACERR010000251.1:40000-44256 GCA_016760335.1 Gastrodia elata
TATATATATATATATATATATATATATATATATATAAATGGATGTGTTTACACACATAACACACATACACCTATATATGCTAATCTACTTATTTCCATATATTATATAGACCCACACACACACAAACAAACACATACACCCTCATATATCTCTATGTTTATATGAGTATGTGTGTGTGTGTATAAATATATATATATATAGACACACAGACACTCACCGAGATTAGTATATATGAGTGTGTGTGTGTGTATGTGTTGGTATCCATATATATGAATATATATATATATATATATATGTGTGTGTGTGTGTGTGTGTGTGTGTGTGGGGGGGGGGGGGGGGGGTCTTTATCTGCATGTATATAATGCTTATGTGTGTATCTATAAAATTATATATCATTAATATAAATGAGTAAATGTGTGTGTGTGCGTGTGCATCTATATATATACGTGTATACATATATGTGTGTGTGTGTTGGGTATACATATTCACAAACGTATATAAATATATATACACACACACACGCAAACACACATGCAAACACAAACACATATATACTATAGAGGTGAGTATATAAATAAATATGCACACACGTATAGATTATCACACACACACACAGATATATACAACACATATATGTGTCTATATATATGAGACATACACACAGATACGCACACACACTCAACATAAACACACACAGTATATGTGTGTGTGTGTGTGTGCGTTGTAGGTATATATCGTCATATAGAGCTTTGTGTATATATATTATATGATTAGTATGTGTGTGTGTTTGTGTGTGTGTGTGTGTGCACGCACATATACACACACACACACATAATACATAAACACCCACCCACACACACACATAAATATATATATATATATATATATATATATATATAAACACATATATAATAGTGTGTATACTCACAATTGTATGTTGGATACACACACACACACTGATGTGTGTGTACATATATATATTACCCACAACACACACACACTCATATTGTATGTGTTATATACAGAGAGTAAGTATACCCAACATATGTGTATGTGCATGTGTGTTTGTGTGTCTGGTGTGTGTCTGTGTGTGTGTGTGTGCACACACACACCGTAAATAAATAAATAAATACACACATACACAAATACTCACAATTATTTATGAGTATGTATACCCATATCACACATATACACACACACACATACTCATATATACTAATCTCTATATGTGTGTGTGTACACGCGCACTGTATATAAATATATAAACACACACATACATAAACACACACACCAATATTTGTGCGTAAGTATACTCATATCACACACACACACACACACACACACACACACACACACACACACAAACACACATATATGCTAATCTCTATGTATGTGTGTGCGTATATATATAGTTATGTGTGTTGTTTGTGTGTGTTTGTGTGTCTATATATTTGTTGTGAGTATGTATACCCAACACACACCCACAAGTGTGTGTATACATATATATAATATGTGTGTATGTCTATATATATATATATCTGTGTGTGTGTCATAACACATACGTGAGTACGAGTATCTATACCCAACACACATACACACACACGCGTATACATGTATATAAAATGTGTGTGTCAATATATAGACATAGGCATATATACATACATGTGCGCACACACACATAAAGATAAGTTTATCGGAGTGTATGTGTGTATTAGATATACATACTCACAAAAGTATACGCATATAAACACACACACGCACACGCACTCATAGATATTAATATCTATATTTGTGTGTATGTGTGTGTATGTGTGCACAGACACAAACACACACACACAAACACATAAACACACACACAAAGAGATTAGTATATATGAGTGTGTGTGCATGTGTGTGTGGACACACACACATACTCATGTGTTGGGTATACATACTCACAGTCACATATATATATATATGAGTGTGTGAGATTAGTATATATAGACATATATCTGTGTGTGTACAAATACACATATATATAGATAAGTATATATGATTACGCACACATATAAAGGTAAGTATATATGAGTGTGTGTGTGTTGGGTTTACCGTATGTGTGAGAATGTATACCCAATACAAACACATGCACACGCACACCACACATAGTTATATATGCTTATCTCTATATGTGTGTTTGTGTGTGTGTGTGTATATATTTATATAATCACACACAATATGCACATACACACATAAACACACACACACACATCCAAACACACACACACATATGAAGATATGGATGTGTAAAGATACTCATAACACGTATATATATGAGTATGTATATATATATATGAGTGTGTGTGTGTGTGTGAGTATGTATACCAAATATTCTTTGTATATAACACATATAGTGTATATATATATAGACACACACACACCCACAAACATGCGTGCACACCTATATATATGTATGTGTGTGTGTGTGTTGGGTATACATACTCACAACCGTATACATATAGACGCACATGTGTGTATAAGTATTATGTGTGCATGTGTGTGTGGTATACCGAACACATACACACATACATAGTGATTAGAATATAACACATATGTACCCATATATGTACATACACATAGATGAAAAAATATATATATATATATATACTCACAACTATAAATAAGTATATACGGGTATAAGGTTGCACCATATGTCTGTTATATACATACTAATCTCTACGTGTTGGGTATATACATACACACTCACACACACATATGTGAGTATGTATACCCAACACACACATACACACATATATGGAGATTATTATATATGAGTGTGTGTGAGTGTGTGCTGGATACACACAGCACACACGCACACACTAAGAGATTAGTATATTATCTATGTGTGTGTGCTGGGTATCCATACTCATAATTGAATATTAATATATAGACACACACAGTGTGTGTGTGTATTGGTGTGTGTTGTATGTGTGTGTGTGCATGCACATACTCATATATACTTATCTTCATATGTGTGCATCTCATGTATGCCCAACACACACACACACAAACACAATCGTATATATATATATATATATATATATAGTTATGAGTATGTATACCCAACACATACATAGATATATATACTTACAACCATATACACGCACACAAACATTCTATATAAGTACACATACATGTGTGTGTGAGTATGTACATTTATATATATGTGTGTACACACACATGCTCATATATACTTATCTCTATGTGTGTATCTATACAACATACGAGTATATAATAATGTGTGTGTTTGTGTGTGAGTGTGTGTGTCTATATGATTGTGTGTGTATGTGTATATTATGGTTCTGAGTATCTATACCCAACAAATGCACACAAATGTATAGACACACACACACAAAATGTGTTGGGTATATATATATATATATATATATATATATATATCTGTATGTGTGTGTTCATGTTTGTGTGAGTGTGTGTGTGTGTGTGTGTCACGCACGACTATGAGTATATATATATATACTCTATTCTCTATGTGCATATACACATAGAGATAAGTATAATATGTATATGTGTGTGTATATATTTATATATGGTACACACATAGAGATTAGTATATATGAGTGTGTGTATATGTATGTATATATATATATATATATATATATATATATGAGTATATATAGACACACACATGTATGTGTTATCACACACACATAGATATATATATACACACATAAAAATTAGTATATATGAGTGTGTGTGTGTGTGTGTAACACATACACACACACACACAAACACACTCATATAAACTTATCTCTCTATGTCTGTGTGTATACCTAACACACACAAATACTTATATATGAGTTTGTGTTTGTGTGTGTATGTGTGTGTATGTGTGTTTATGTGTGTGTATGTGTTTGTTACACACACTCACACACCATATGTATACATACTCACACACACATAGAGATAAGTATATATAATTGTGAGTGTGTGTGTGTGTTGGGTATACAAACTTAGATAGACACATGCCCACACATATACATATAAATCCCACTTATATTTACTATGTGCGAGTCTATGAGTGTAACACATACACACTCATACACACACACAAAGTTAATCTCAATTATGAGTGTATATACCCAATATATAGAGAGACTATGTATGTGTGACACATAAACACATCCACTCATATATAGACACACACACACACACTTCGTATATACATATATACTTATATGTGTGTGTGCATTTGTGCGAGT
>JACERR010000252.1:0-41164 GCA_016760335.1 Gastrodia elata
CGAGAAAAAACATAACCCAGCACAAACCCCACGCCACCCAGCCACTCGGAAAGCCAGCATTGGCTTGGCAACAAGGTAGCCCCAAAACAAAGACCAGACTTTGCTACCAGAAACCAATCCGTCCTCCTAGCGTCACTCGAGATTAAAAAGAGCTTTGGTGTGACGAGCATTGAGACCTTTCATCGTTGTGGTAGCTTCAGCATTACATTTGGAACTATTATATTTAGCTTGGTTTCTCGCTTGCCAAATGACCACAGGGTGTGAGCCTCCGACAGCTTGCCAATGTGGATCTTACTTTTTTTGTTTTAGGCCAACGGGAGAAGATCGTATCAATATTGCCAACGTACCCAACCGTGGATAAAGCCAGATTAACCCATATATCTTTGCTAAATTGGCATTCAAAGAAACACATGATTTAGAGATTCTGACGCATTGCAAAACTGACACTTTGAGGCCCAGGCAAAACCCATCCATTGCGATATAGAATCAACATTTATGAATCTGTAAATAAACCTCCAAAGGAATAAGCTGATAATATTAGGAATGTAGTTGTGCCAAATCCACACAGGGATGTTGGAAGCTTCGTGTTTTCTGCAAACATTCCAAAGATTTGAGAGGCTAATTTTGTTGTTGAGGCACAAGGCAGAGTTGGCAGTGCTTGAAGATTGAATATTGGGTTTGAAGGCAAGAAAGCTATGAAACACAGTTGGGGAACATAACTCATGGAGCAGGGATAAATTCCAGCTACCCTGAGAAAAGAGGTCAGCCACCTTTGTGTTAGGCAGGATAATGGTAGAATGAGAGTTGCAAAGGGCAGAAGAAGAATGCCAACAGTCAAACCAGAAAGAGGTTGAGGAACCAATAACCTTCCAAAATATTGACTCTTCCACTGTATCTCTTAAGAGAGCATTCTTTTCCAAATTTGAGAGTTGGTTAGTTTGATTCTCACCATCCCCGAATGAGAGGTAGCACAGTATTTCACATTCAACAGCTTAGACCAAATGGAGGAGGAGGTTCTGAACCTCCACCACAATTTAAGAGACATGGCCTTGTGAAGATCCTCAAGGTTACGAATACCCAGCCCCCCTTCGGCGAAAGGTTTAGTAACTTTAGACCAATCGCACCAAATAGTTTTGCTTCCTCTAGGGTGGACCCATAAGATAACCAATTCGAGTACAGAAATCATCAAAATCAAATGCCTTAAAGTACTTTAAGCTCAACAGCAGATACAGAAGAAAATTTGTTAGAATAATTCGCAGGTAAAACCAATTACCGACACTAAAATCTGCGCATCCAACCATCATAAAAATAAAAGCAGATTAATAAACCAGCTACGAAACCTTCAGGAGTCCTCACATTATACAAATCCATCCTCATTTGTCATAACACCATGGCAGCAAGATAAATCAAAAATCACAGTAAGAGCAGAACCATCAGACCTCATACAACCAAGCACAAGGTAACCAACCAGATGACCAGTCCAAAGAAAATAAAAATCAGCCACAACCCAATGAAAATCAGTAATATAAGAATACCGGGCAACAATTTCCACAGCCTGGACGTAAGTACAGACGCCGTGAAGGCGGGCCCCCACCAGAACCAACGAGGACTACGGCACACCAACCTCTTGCAATAAGGACCTACGCCAGGCTGGGAAATCTGTTGCGCAACATAAATATACACTCCAACCAGCTTCCTGAACAACACAAAAATATTGCTAAAGAGACCATTCAGCATATGGAATTTATAAAGCCCGATCAAATTGAAACTTCTCAGCCCACTAATACTCACAGATATATATACATATATATATATATATATATATATATATATAATTTGGCTCTCGCGTTAGGGTTTCCCTTTGGCGATTTGGTTTTCCGTGTCTGGCCGTCGGGCGCTGGCTCCGGCCAGGTTTTGGTGTTCGGCTCTCTCTTGGCGCTCCTTCCCCGGGCCGATGGGCTTTGGCTCTAGTCTGGTTGGGTTCGGGGAGGTGTCCTAACCTCTGTCTTTTCGCTGTTAATTTTTGTTTCTATCTTTAACTTTTTTCGATTAGCTAATGGCAGATCCGCCTATGGTAAATGTAAGATCCTTTAGGGATGTGGTTGATTCCTCTCGTTATGCTGCTAAACCGGTTGAACAGTTTAAGGGGGTTCCGGCAATTCACTTCTCGGATGCTGAGGTATGTAATCTTGCCTCACCACTTATGTTCACTCTTGTTGGTAAGTTTGCTCGCCCAAAACCACATTTTAGTTTGATTGACGGTTTCATTAAAGGTTTGAAATTGGTTGCCACTGTTAATGTTAGATCTTTAGATTCTCATCTCGTTTTCTTTACATTTGAATCGGATTTTGATTATGCGCGTCTTTTTGCAAAAGGGTCATTTGACCTAAAAGGTAACACGTTAAGATTTTGCAAGTGGGATCCATTTTCGGATGTAACTCATGATGTTCCTATTGCTCTCGTTTGGATCAATTTTCTGGCCCTTAGGCTCCATTTTATTTCAAAAGATATTTTGTTTAACATAGGGCACGCTATAGGGAAACCCCTCCAATTAGATAAAAATACTGCTCTATTGAGAAATGTTGCTGCCCCTCGAACGCTTATAGAATTAAACATTGAGTCCCTACCTCCGAGCTCGATATGGCTGGGCTCAAAGGAAAAAGAATATCTTCAAGAAATAACCTATGAAAACCTTACTTTATTTTGCAATTGGTGCTGCGCTTTTGGGCATAATACTGATTCCTGCTCCTTCCGCCGTAGTCCTGTGTCTAGGCAGGTGGCCCCTTGTGATCCCATGTTGGTAAGAGACATTTCTGCAAATTTAAATTTTACTGATAACATAAATATAGCAGTTCATGGTGCAGAGGAAAATGTTGGTGCTAGGGATTTACCTATGGTTAATTTGGAAATTATGAATGGTCCTTCTGTTACTGTTGAAACTTTGGTTGAAAATTTTTTGAATATATCGGAGATTGCTGGCTCACACACTGATTAGGTTATACCTCAAACTGAATTGGCTATTGTGAATTTGTGCGAATTGATGGCCGGCTTGCCTACTATTTTAAATGTTGCTTTGGCCCCGGATGATAACACTCAAAACTTTGAGGCATCGCTCCCTCGGGTTATGATTGGCTCATTTGTGGAAACGAATATTGATCGAAATGATAGGCAAGTGGGAGTCGTCTTTGAGTTAAATTCAAAAAACTTAGAAGCTTCTCAAATCACTAACATGAATCCTCAAGTTGTGCAGCTAGGAATTTCTAATGTTACAGATTCAGATGCTTTGGCTGAAAGGCCATTGGAGTTTCCTCCAGGGGAAGGTATGGAAAGTTCTTAAATTATCAAACTGCTTCTCAACCCTTTTTGCAGGAAAATTCAGCACAGATAAGACAATTCCAGAACCCAAAAAGTCTAGCAAAGAACTTTTAATGCAGAACTTCTAAAGAAAAAAATACTGCCACTTCAACAGCTAATAGGTACAAATCCTTATCCTCTTTAGTGGACATAGACTTGGTTAATATGATGGAAGCTTCTTCTCTTGCTATAACATATTCAAACAAAAGCATTCAGAAGTCCCCATGGGGTACTTCTTCGGTCTCCCAATGAATGCTCTTTGTTGGAATATTCGGGGTATTGGTAATACCTCTCCTTTGAATAGATTTAAACATCTTGTATACAATAATAATATTAATATAGCGGCAATTATTGAACCTAAGTTGCCTGCTGGAAAAATTGTTTCAACGAGTCGTGCCATTAAGTTTGAGAATGCGGTGGCTTCTATCTCTAATAAAATATGGGTCATGTGGACAAACTATTGGTCGGCTGAAATTATTGCTCAATGTGAACAAGTTATACATATTAAATTCTTTAACGCTGATTACAATTTAAATATCACATTTGTCCATGCGCATAATATTCGTACAGAACGTGGCTATTTATGGTCCTTCCTTAAAAATTGCGCCTCTCACTCCGCTCCTTGGGCTGTGGGAGGGGATTTTAATGCAGTGATGAACTCTAATGAATATAAGGGCTATTCTACGGATTATTCCAACTCTACCTTTGAATTTAATACGGCAATGATAGATTGTGGTTTGGATGATTTCAAGTACTCGGGTGCCCCTTTCACTTGGAATGCTGGCAGGAAATTCGCTAGGTTGGATCGTTTTCCGATTAATAATATGTGGTGTAATACCTTTTCGAACTACCTAAATTCCTCCCTCAATTCCACGGTCTTTGACCATAAATCGATCATTCTTTCCTCCTGGAATAGTAAAATTCAAATCCCAAAATCTTTTCGCTTCCAAATGTTTTGGCTCCAAAAAGAAGAGTGTAAGGAAATTGTCCAGTCTATATGGCAGCAACCATGTCATTCTTATGGTATGTATAGACTTGTTGAAAAATTTAAAGCCCTTAGGAAAGCGTTGGGAGTTTGGCATAAAAACTTCCATAGGGAATATCTTTTCGAATTTATCCCGTTATGAAAGGCTTGTACTAACCTTGAATCCATCTTTGAAACTCACCCTTCTGATCAAAATAGATCGGAGGTTAATAAAGCAAAGGCTATGCTTATCTCCAGCCATAATGACATTGAGTCTTTTTCGAAACAAAAATGTTCGATTAGATGGAGTCTAGAAGGTGAGCGAATACAGCTTTTTACCATAATTGGGTTAAGAAGAGGAGGCACATTTTTCATATTGCAAAAATTAGCGCCCCGGGTGGAACTTGCTTTTCTACCCTCTAAGAAATTCAAAATTCAGCTACTAATTATTACCAAGAGATCTTCAAGCTCTCTAACTCGGGCTCTCTTAGTAGTAGGATTGTTTTCCCCAAAACCCAAATTAATTCAGAAATAAACGACATGTTAATTCAATTACTGAGTGATGCTGAAATTTGGGATATAGTAAAGAACCTCAAGGACAACACCTGCCCCGGTCTGGACGACTTCCCGGGGGAATTTTTCAAAACATTTTGGGAGATTATCAAATTGGACGTTTGTAATGGGATAAAAGAATCTTTTTGTGAGGCGAGAATTCCAAAGTTTTTTACGCATACTATGATATCTCTTATCCCAAAAACTAAAAAAGCTACTTGGTGGAATAATTTTAGACCGATTAGCTTATGTACCACTATAAACAAAATTCATTCAAAAATAATTGCAAAACATCTTAAAACATTCTTCCAGAAATTATAAACCTAAATCAAACTGCTTTTGTTCCTGGTAGACTCATTCAGGATACGATCCTTGCCACTCAGGAACTCTTCCATAATCTGAAAAAAAATGCTGGGGGCAAAACCACATCCTTAAGCTTGACCTTGAAAAGGCCTTTGATAAATTAAATTGAAATTTCCTCATCCGTGCTCTTAAAGCCAATGGTTTCAATGATAGATTCATCTCAAAAATCAAAAGTCTCACTCAACATAATTGGTTCTCAATTATGGTTAATGGCAGCCCTATAGGTTTCTTCCCTTCTGAGAGAGGGTTGAGACAAGGTGACCCTCTCTCACCACTTCTTTTCATTTTGGCGATGAACATTTGGTCCCAAAACATTAACATGCTTTTTTAGCAAAATCCAAAGATGCAATTCTGTTTTGGGGGTAAAATGTCTATCTCCCATATGGCTTATGCAGATGATTTGATTATATTCACAAATTGCAGCTCTTATGCTCTCCAAAAACTCTCAAATTTACTCTCTAACCTTGAAGTTGAATCGGGGCTTAATATTAACATAAGTAAATCAACCTTCTATGTTCACCCCAAGCACCCCCAAAGAATAAGCTTAAAGATTGAAAATATTTTTAAGTTCAAAAAAGGTAAACTATCTTTTAATTACCTTGGCATTCCTATACAGATAGGGCATAACAAACATGCGATTTATAAAGGTTTAATTGATAATATCTTTAAAAGGCTCAAAGGGTGGGAAAACAAATATCTTTCTCAAGGTGGTAGACTTATTTTAATCAAGCATGTCCAAAATGCGATACCTATTTATTAGCTTGAAGTTTGCTCTCCTACTTCCCTTGCTAAAAAGAAAATTTCCACAATCCTTAATAAATTGTTATGGGTCCATCCAAAGGGAAGCAAAACAATTTGGTGTTCTTGGAATAAAGTTACTAAACATTTTGCTGAAGGTGGTTTGGGAATAGAAAACCTTGAGGATATCCACAAGGCTCTCTCCCTAAAGTTATGGTGGAGGTTTAGAATCTCCTCCTCCATGTGGTCTAAATTATTGAATGCAAAATACTGTGCTAACTCTCACCTGGTAATGGTGAAAAACAAAATCACTGACTCGAGCATATGGAAACGAATGCTTACTTTCAGAGATACAGTTGAGGAGACTATATTTTGGGAGGCTCTTGATTCTTCAACCTCATTTTGGTTTGACTGCTGGAATACCAACAAGGTCTTATTCACAACCCAAACTCTCATTACAAAGCCAAAAAATTAAGGTGGCAGATCATTTCTCTCAAGGTGGTGGATGGAATAGATCCCTTCTTCAAGATATGTGCTCTAATGAGGTGATAAACAGCATTATAGACTTTCATCCTAATTTTGAATCCTCTAAATCTGCTACCTTTGTCTTCTGCACAAATAATAAAATTAACTTTTCTCTCCTTTGGAATGTTTGCAGAAATCATGAGGCCTCAAACTTCCCTGTTTGGATATGGCATAATTGTATTCCAAATCTTATTAGCATGTTTCTTTGGAGGTTTTTAAATAGGTTTATTAGTGTTGATAGTATAATGCAAAGTTTGTGCTTCACTTTGGCTTCAAAGTGCCATCAGAAACCATAAAACATGTCTTCTTTGAAAGTCACTTTAGCAATGAAATCTGGAAAAAAATTTCCTTGGCCCCTGCTGGGTCAGTTGGAAATATTGAAGATTTTTCCATACGTTGGCCTAAAACGAAACAGAGCAAGATTCACATTGGTAATCTGACTGACGCTCTCACTCTGTGGTCTATTTGGGGTGCTAGAAACCAAGCAAAATATAACAATATAGAATGCAATGTTGATGTTTACACTCAGCGTATTATTGAAAAGGTAAACTCTGTCATAACTATAAATGATAAAAAGCAATTTAGCTGGAAAGAGCTCAATGCAGTGTATACCAAAAAACTTTTTAAATTCGAGACATGTTTCGATGAGGGATGCCTGTAAGACTGCTTGGAATAAGGTAGTAAGGCCTGGTTTCTATTTGGGGCTGCCTAGCTGCCATCCCTATGTGGTATGCCGGGTTTTGTATCTTTTGATTTCAGATTAATAAAACTTACATGTTCAAAAAAAAAAAAAGTAAGATTATATATCTATATTTTGTGCACATATGCGCAATAGCTATATATATATATATATATATATATATATATATATATATATATATATATATATATATATATATATATATATATATATATCACCACTTACACCCAACACACACTTATATATGTAACATAAATATACTCCTACAAACACCCACATAATCTATATGTACGCATTGGGAATGATATATGTATTGAGAATCACACACACACTCACACACTAATATATACATATACCAATATATGCACCCAAAGTATATATCAGTATATAAGTATACACAATGATATATATATATATATATATATATATACACATATATACACACACATACACCTACTGTGTATATATACATAATCACACACTCTTTTGTTAAACACACATAGATATATATCCTAATTAAACACAAACATATAAAGACTGTATAATATTTGTGTGTATACAGGTGCATATATATATATATATATATAGACAAGCATACACACACACACATATAGTTACATATTCTAACACAGAATATTTATATACAGAATTTTCTTATATATTTATATATGTATAGTATATACACACACATACAAATTGAGTGTACATGAGTGTATGTAAATATATTTATATATATATATATATATCAGTGTGTTTGAGTGTGTGTGTATATATATCAGTGGGTGTGTGTATGTATCAGAGTGTGTGTGTGTTTGCGTGTGTGTGTGTGTGCGTGTGTATATATATATATATATATATGTATATATATGTATATATATGTATGTATATTTTGTGTGTCTATGAGAAAGTATGTGGCGTCCTTATACCAATAGCTAGATATTATTATTTATGGGTGGGTATATATATATCGACACACCAGCACTAACACACACAGTATATATACAAATATACATAAATAAAATACATAGCCTGTACCTAAAGAAAACACATGTCCACTTATATATGTATATGTATACACACATATATACACACATATACACCCACTGATTGTGTGGGTGCATATGGGTGTGTGTGTCCATATATGTATAGTATGTATGTGTTTATTATTTGCCTAAACCCACTCATATAAATACACTCTCATACATAAACTCATTTGCATTCATATATATATATATATATATATAGATATACATATATATGCAATGGATGCATATATTAACTATGTGGGTGCATATGAGTATATGTGTATGAGCATATATATATACTCGTACACATAATTCATACCATCACATACAACCTCATAATCCGTATATACACTGTGGGAATGATATAAGTATCGACACACACACAGACACACCACACTACTGAGTTTATATATATATATATATATATATATATATATATATATATATATATATATATATATATATATATATATATATTTGATAAATCATATACATTTTTTGCTCTCGTTGTGAGGCGATCGTTTGCGACTGCATGGAGATTTAGGGTTTCGCTTCCGGTGCTTAGCCGTCGGCCGTCGGCGCGGATTGCTGGCCTTGGGGGACCTCTTTCCCCTTTATTTGCATTCCCTTATCCCTGTCCTGGTTTTACTAGCTTCTTTCTGGCATTTCCTAGGGTTGCTCTGGCTAGAGATCTTCTTTGATTTGCCCGGCAACCTCTAGTTTGATCTCGGCATTTTGCTAGTTTTGTTCAGCTTTTGTTTTGCTCTTGTTTTTGTTCTATTTTTTCGTTATACGTTAATGGATCCCACTGCTCGCACTTTTCGTGATATTGTTGCTCAAACTACTACTTCTATTTCTAAATCGTAAGCTCACATAATCGTTTCCCAGCCCTCTTTTTCACTGACGTGGAAGTTATCCAACTCTCTACCCCTCACTCCCTCACCCTTGTGGGAAAGTTCGCGCGAATTAAACCTAGCTTTGGGCTGATTCTTGGGTTCATCGAAAGTCTCAAACTGCTTGCTCCGGTTAATATTAGATCCTTCGATGCTCACCGTGTTTTTTTTACCTTTCAATCTGACTTAGACTATGCTCGAGTATTCTCTAAAGGTTCCTATGATTTAAAAGGTGACACAATGAAGCTTTGTAAATGGGATCCCATCTTCGATGTAACCCATGACATTCCAATTGTCCCGATCTGGGTGAACTTCCAAGGTCTGCGCTTGCAATACACCACTAAAGATACTCTTTTTAATATAGGAAATGCCATTGGTACGCCTTTGCAACTCGATCGTAATACGACGTTAAAATAAAACATCGCAGCGCCACGCATTCTTCTTGAAACAAACATATCGTCTCCCCCTCCCACAAATATTTGGTTAGGTTCCATAGAGAAAGGGTATTCTCAGGAAATTTACTATGAGAACACGCCATCGTATTGTAACTGGTGCATCACACTAGGGCACAACACATGCACATGCTCCCATAGAAATCAAAATTATCACCCTCCAACATTAAGATTGTTAACTCATTCTGAACCTATTAATGTGCCAACTCTGCTTTTTAATGAAGGCAACAATGCTCAGTCGAATCAGACTGGCAGGTTATCTTTGACCCATGGTGACCGGCTTATTTCTCCTATTTCTACTTTGGACACTTAAATTGATGTTGGTACTGCTACTGAAATTGTTGGTGGTAGTGAAAAGATTGTTGGTATGGAAAAATATGTTGGTACTGAAAAGTTGTTGCCAACACTAATGCTATTGTTAACACTAATGTAGGTGATGCTATTGTCACCACGGATCCTTTGGACAACATCAAAATGCCTGAACCTATTTCGGTTTCTATTTTAAATACTAACATTACTGATATTCTTAATGATCATGCCAATGCTAATGTTTTAAATGCTATTTCTCTCAATGTTGAATCTTCAGATGTCCGGGAGTTTGTCCATCTATCTGCTGTCCCTGCAGACATGGATGTCTCCCACATTTCTGCTGGTGTGGGAAAAGAGGTTGGTATTTCACCTTTAAATCCTTCAGTCTACAATGTTGAAGTGATTATGAATACTATTTTGGCTCATGTTGATTATTTAGCTTTTTCTTCGAATAAAACCATTACTGCTGTTAAAAATAGCTCATCTAATATTAAAGCTGCTAGAACAATTGCTGTTTTAAATCAGCCTTTTGAATTGTGTTTGAGTTCTGATTCTGAGCTGGAAGTTCCTTATGCTGCTGTCTAGGGCCCACTGTTGAGGCCTAATGTATTTGTTCCTACTCAAAGCACTCTTTTCGATAGAAAATTATTAGTTGATGAATCTGAAATCTTTTCTAACTCTGCTAATTTTAATACTGCTAGTATTTCAAATTATGCTGATTCTGATCTGCAGTCGGAGGTTGTGCTTTTGGCCACTGCTGAACCTGGAAATAGTGAGCTTACTACTACTGTTTTACTGGAACAAACTGTTGTGGTTGATATAAGGAATTGTGATAATTTAGTTACATTTGCTAAGCCCAAAATACCGTTGAGAAAATACACACTCATACATACACTCATTTGCATTCATATATATATATATATATATATATATATATATATATATATATATATATACAGCGGCGCTCGTCTCGGTGGGGCTGTGCGTCGCTCTTAGGTTTCCTTTTTTTCCTTCTATCTTTGTGGCAGGCCTTGGGTTTTCGACTCTTTCTTTTTGCATCTTTAAGTGTTTGGCGGGTATGTCTGATCTGCCTCAGTCGATTCGCTCCTTTCGTGATGTGGTGGAAGCTACTCCATCGTCTTATTCCAAACCAATTGTAAGTTTCAAAGGTATGCCTGCTCTCTTATTTTCTGATGAAGAAGTAAAAAACCTAGCTCAACCACACGCTCTAACCTTAGTAGGTAAATTTGCTCGTCCCAAGCCTCATTTTGGGCTGATCGATGGTTTCATCAAAGGCTTAAAACTTGTTTGTTTTGTTAACATTCGCTCTTTTGATAATTACAGAGTTTATTTCTCCTTTGAATCAGATCTTGATTATGCTCGAATTTTTGCTAAAGGTACTTTTGATATAAAAGGTATCCCCTTCGTTTCTGTAAATGGGATCTGTTCTCGGATGTTACTCATGATGTTCCGATTGTTCCGGTCTGGATCAATTTTTCAGGGCTGCGTTTGCAATTTATTTCTAAAGAAATTCTCCTAAATTTTGGAAAGGCGATTGGCCGTCCACTACAACTTTATAAAAATACCGTGATTCTTAGGAATATTGTGGCACCACGTATGCTTGTCGAATTAAACATTGAGTCTCCTCCCCCTAAGTCCATTTGGTTAGGATCCATTGACAAAGGTTATATGCAAGAAGCTGTTTATGAAATTATGCCATTGTTTTGTTCTTGGTGTTGTACTTTTGGCCATAATACTGATTCATGCTCCTTTAGACAATGTAATTCCCCTATAAGTAACAAGGTTAGGGAACTGATATTGCAAAAGTCCTTGGATAATCTAATGGGATTAGTTGCTGAGTAGCTTGATGGGGATATTGTTGTGGACTTAGATAAGAATGTGGGTGTTGATTTCCCTCAGGGTGATGTGGGCTTTGTTGCTCCTAACTCTCTGGTGGATGAATTTTTGTTGGAAAAACCTAGTGGATCAGATTTTGTGCCGCCTATTACAGTGGGAGATGTTTCTGTTGGAAATTTGTTAGATAGAAATGTTGCTTTACCTGATGTTTCGGCGAAAATCGATTCTGCTCTTCAGCCTGATAAAATTGTTCATTTAATTGAAAATTCAACTCTACCTGCTGAAAATGATTTGTCTGCGGTTAACAATTCTACTATACAGGTGGATGTCGCCCCCTCCCCACGTGAGGAGGATGCCCCGGTCTATGTTTTAGAAGCTGCTTCTAATGTTTTACTGCAGAATACTATAAACTTGGAAAATTGCTTTCAAATCCCAAAAAGCCCGGTGAAAACCCAGCATTGCAGATCCTCCTCTTTAAGGAACCCAAACACTACTACGGCAAACCGTTTCAAATCCCTATCAACACTTGCTGATATTGGTAGTGAAGTTGAGGTTTGTGAATAAGTTCTTTCTTTATCTCATGCGGTTAAAAGCATTCAGAAGACCTTTCCAGGTTCTTCTTCTGTTTCCTTATGAATTCAATTTGCTGGAACATTAGGGGCATTGGCAATGTCTCTTCTCTTAACAGGTTTAAGCATCTAATTTTTGAACATAAAATAGATATTGCTGCTCTTTTCGAACCAAAGATGAATGCAAGTTATATTGAGAAGGTTAAAAAATGTTCTAAACTGGAAAATGCTATTTGTTCTTTGTCTAACAAAATTTGGGTTTTGTGGTCCTCAAGTTGGAATGCGGAGCTCATTGATCAATGTGATCAAGCCTTGCATATTAGATTTTATAACGAGAAAGAAAATTTTTTATTTACTTTTGTGCATGCCCATAATTTGCGTGCTGAACATTTGGATTTGAGGTTTTTTTTTTAAGCAGGTTGCCTCTTATTCTATTCCGTGGGTTGTTGGGGGTGATTTTAATGCGGTCATGTCTTCTAATGAATATAAAGGTTACGCCACTGATTTTTCTAAATCTACTTTTGATTTCAATTCTGCAATGCTTGAGTGTGGCCTTGAGGACTTTAACTATTCAGGGGCTCATTTTACTTGGAATGCTGAGAGGAAATTTGCTAGGCGGGACCATTTTCTTATGAACAACTTATGGTGTAGTTCGTAAACCAATTTTAAAAACATTTCCCTAAATTCGACTGTCTCCGATCATAAGCCTATCCTCCTTAGTGCTTGGAACGTTGTTAACACAATGCCTAAATATTTTTGTTTCCAACTTTTTTGGCTTCAAAGAGAGGATTGTAAGGACATTGTTAGAGATTCGTGGAATCTCCCTTATGAATCTTTTGGGTTGTACAGATTAATTGAGAAGTTCAAAAGATTAAGAAAATCACTTGGAATTTGGAATAAAACGCACATTGGCAATATTTTCTCCAATATTTCCTTTCAAGAAAAATTAGTTTCTTCGCTTGAGTACAATTTTGAAATGGATCAATCGGTTACTAACAAAATTAAAGTAAATGAAGCCAAAGCAAATCTGATTAGAAAGCATAACGAAATTGAAACCTTCTGGAAGCAGAAATGTTCTCTAAACTGGAAATTAGAAGGTGAACGAAACACAGATTTTTATCATAATTGGGTTAAAAAAAGTAGACACATTAATCACATAACTGAAATTATGGAGCCTGATGGCTGCAAGCTCACAAATTTCCTTGACCTTCAAGGCTCGGTGGTCAACTACTTTTCTAAAAATTTCAAAGCCCCCCCTAGTAAGGAGCTCTCTCAAATTAACAAATCAAAGAGTCTAATCCCAAATTGTCAACAGAAAACAATAACTGGTTAAACATACTTCCTAGTGAGGAAGAGATATGGAAAATTATAAAAGGCTTAAAAGATGGGGCTTGTCCTGGGCCAGACGGTTTTCCCGTCTGCAATGGTATTATAGAATTCTTTTGTGGTGCCTCTTTACCCAAATTCTTCTCGCACACCATGATTTCTTTAATTCCTAAATCGGAAAAGGCGTTGTGGTGGAACAATTTCAGACCAATTAGTCTTTGCTCCACCATTAACAAAATAATCTCCAAGATCCTTGCCATAAGGATTCAATCTATTTTACCCCATCTAATTGAACCAAATCAATCCGCCTTTGTTCCTGAAGGACGTATTCAAGACAATATCCTTGTTGCTCAAGAAATGTTACATAGTCTTAAGAAGAAATGCTGGGGTCAAAATTGATTATTAAAGCTAGATCTTGAAAAAGCCTTTGATCATCTTGACTGGTCTTTCCTGCTTCATTCTCTCAAAGCCTACGGTTTTAATGATAGTTTTATCTTAAAAATCAAAAAGTTAACCCATCACAACTGGTTCTCGGTGTTACTGTATGGTCATCCCTCAGGTTTCTTCCCTTCTGAAAGAGGCCTATGACAAGGTGATCCGCTTTCCCCTCTGATGTTTATCCTTGCAATGAATGTGTGGTCCATTAATATTAACGCTCTTTTTCTTATGAACCCCTCAATGCATTTTAATCTAGGGGGAAAAATAATGGTTTCTCATTTGTCTTATGCTAATGACATGATCATTTTCTCCAATTGTAGTTGTATTGCTTTGAAAAAATTGGCGGCTCTTCTTGCTGATTTAGAAGCTGCTTCTGGGCTGAATAATTAACATCGGTAAATCAAACTATTTTGTGCATCATAAAAATCCTCCAAGCATCCATTCCAAAATTACCAAAATTTTTAATTTCAAGAAAGGAAAACCTCCCTTTACTTACCTTGGTGTCCCTCTTTTCGTTGGCCATAACAAAACCTCAAACTACAAAATGTTGATAGATAAAATTTTCAACAAATTAAAAGGTTGGGAGAACAAGTATCTTTCTCAGGGAGGAAGGCTCATTCTTATTAAACACGTTATTAATACGATTCCTCTCTTCTGGTTAGAAGTTTGTACCCCAACGAATCAGGTGTTTAAAAAGATTTTTGCCATTTTTAATAAGTTCCTGTCGGTTCATCCTAATGGGAACAAGATCATTTGGTGTTCTTGGAAGGAGGTTTCTTATCCTTATGCTAAAGGGGGTCTTGATATTAGAAACCTTATTGATATCCACAAAGCTTTTTCTCTTAAATTATGGTGGAAATTTAGATCTTCTGACACTCTTTGGGCTAAAATTCTATTGGGTAAATATTGTGCTACTTTGCACCCGGCTGTGGTTAAGAATAAGCTTATGGATTCTCTCGTTCGGAAAAGAATGTTGGGGGTGAGAGATATGATTGAAGATGATATTAGCTAGGATTCTATTGATGCTTCGTTATCTTTTTGGTATGATGGTTGGAATAATAATAAAGCTTTTTTTCTAAGCAATAGAGAAATCAAATTGCCTAATCTTAGTCTTGGCGAGGTTTACTCGATGGACTTGGGTTGGAGTTTACAATCAATCCAAGCTGCCATCCCTGGCCCGATTTTCTCGTACATTCTCAGTCTTCAACCTCAATTGGAGGCAGCTAAAGTTGCAAACTCTATATTTTGTGCTGATGGGAAAATCAATTTATGTCGTTTATGGAAAAACTGCAGATCTTATAAATCTCCCTCTTCCCCTAGCTGGTTTTGGAATGCTTGCCTACCTAATCTTTTAAGCATTTTTATTTGGAGAATGTATAATGGTTACATAAGTGTGGACTCTAAATTGCAAGAAATGGGGTTTAATCTTGCTTCTTGTTGCTACTGTTGCCATAACATGGAATCCTTAACCCATGTTTTCTTTGAAAGCCATGTTAGTGTGTTTATATGGCAGAATTGTTCTCTTGCGCCCCTTCCCTCGGTGGTTTCGTATGCGGGTATTTTGTTACGCTGGCCAACGGTTAAAGAAGGCAAAATCCATATTGCATATCTTATAGATTCATATATTTTTGCATTCCCTTATCTCTGTCCTGGTTTACTAGCTTCTTTCCAGCCTTTCCTAGGGTTGCTCTGGCTAGAGATCTTCTTTGATTTCCCCGGCAACCTCTAGTTTGATCTCGGCATTTTGCTAGTTTTGTTCAGCTTTTGTTTTGCTCTTGTTTTTGTTCTATTTTTTCATTATACGTTAATGGATCCCACTGTTCTCACTTTTCGTGATATTGTTGCTCAAAGTACTACTTCTATTTCTAAATCGTAAGCTCACATAATGGTTTCCAAGCCCTCTTTTTCACTGACGAGGAAGTTATCCAACTCTCTACCCCTCACTCCCTCACCCTTGTGGGAAAGTTCGCGCGAATTAAACCTAGCTTTGGGTTGATTCTTGGGTTCATCGAAAGTCTCAAACTGCTTGCTCCGGTTAATATTAGATCCTTCGATGCTCACCGTGTTTTTTTTTACCTTTCAATCTGACTTAGACTATGCTCGAGAATTCTCTAAAGGTTCCTATGATTTAAAAGGTAACACAATGAAGCTTTGTAAATGGGATCCCATCTTCGATGTAACCCACAACGTTCCAATTGTCCCGATCTGGGTGAACTTCCAAGGTCTGCGCTTACAATACACCTCTAAAGATACTCTTTTTAATATAGGAAATGCCATTGGTACGTCTTTGCAACTCGATCGTAATACAGCGTTAAACTGGAACATTGCAACGCCACACATTCTTCTTGAAACAAACATATCGTCTCCCCCTCCCACAAATATTTGGTTAGGTACCATAGAGAAGGGGTATTCTCAGGAAATTTACTATGAGAACATGCCATCATATTGTAACTGGTGCTTCACATTAGGGCACAACACAGGAACATGCTCCCATAGAAATCTAAATTATCACCCTCCAACATTAAGATTGTTAACTCATTCTGAACCTATTAATGTGCCAACTCTGCTTTTTAATGAAGACAACAGTGCTCAGTCGAATCAGACTGGCAGGTTATCTTTCACCCATGGTGACCCGCTTATTTCTCCTATTTCTACTTTGGACACTGAAATTGATGTTGGTACTGCTACTGAATTTGTTGGTGGTAGTGAAAACATTGTTGGTATGGAAAAATATGTTGGTACTGAAAAGTTGTTGGTAACACTAATGCTGTTGTTAACAATAATGTGGGTGATGCTATTGTTGGCGCGGATTGCTGGCCTTGGGGGACCTCTTTCCCCTTTATTTGCATTCCCTTATCCCTGTCCTAGTTTTACTAGCTTCTTTCTGGCATTTCCTAGGGTTGCTCTGGCTAGAGATCTTCTTTGATTTCCCCGGCAACCTCTAGTTTGATCTCGGCATTTTGCTAGTTTTGTTCAGCTTTTGTTTTGCTCTTGTTTTTGTTCTATTTTTTCGTTATACGTTAATGGATCCCACTGCTCGCACTTTTCGTGATATTGTTGCTCAAACTACTACTTCTATTTCTAAATCGTAAGCTCACATAATCTTTTCCCAGCCCTCTTTTTCACTGATGAGGAAGTTATCCAACTCTCTACCCCTCACTCCCTCACCCTTGTGGGAAAGTTCGCGCGAATTAAACCTAGCTTTGGGCTGATTCTTGGGTTCATCGAAAGTCTCAAACTGCTTGCTCCAGTTAATATTAGATCCTTCGATGCTCACCGTGTTTTTTTTACCTTTCAATCTGACTTAGACTATGCTCGAGTATTCTCTAAAGGTTCCTATGATTTAAAAGGTGACACAATGAAGCTTTGTAAATGGGATCCCATCTTCGATGTAACCCATGACGTTCCAATTGTCCCGATCTGGGTGAACTTCCAAGGCCTGCGCTTGCAATACACCACTAAAGATACTCATTTTAATATAGGAAATGCCATTGGTACGCCTTTGCAACTCGATCGTAATACGACATTAAAATAAAACATCGCAGCGCCACGCATTCTTCTTGAAACAAACATATCGTCTCCCCCTCCCACAAATATTTGGTTAGGTTCCATAGAGAAAGGGTATTCTCAGGAAATTTACTATGAGAACACGCCATCGTATTGTAACTGGTGCATCACACTAGGGCACAACACATGCACATGCTCCCATAGAAATCAAAATTATCACCCTCCAACATTAAGATTGTTAACTCATTCTGAACCTATTAATGTGCCAACTCTGCTTTTTAATGAAGGCAACAATGCTCAGTCGAATCAGACTGGCAGGATATCTTTGACCCATGGTGACCGACTTATTTCTCCTATTTCTACTTTGGACACTGAAATTGATGTTGGTACTGCTACTAAAATTGTTGGTGGTAGTGAAAAGATTGTTGGTATGGAAAAATATGTTGGTACTGAAAAGTTGTTGCCAACACTAATGCTATTGTTAACACTAATGTGGGTGATGCTATTGTCACCACGGATCCTTTGGACAACATCAAAATGCCTGAACCTATTTCGGTTTCTGTTTTAAATACTAACATTACTGATACTCTTAATGATCATGCCAATGCTAATGTTTTAAATGCTATTTCTCTCAATGTTGAATCTTCAGATGTCCGGGAGTTTGTCCATCTGTCTGCTGTCCCTGTAGACATGGATGTCTCCCACATTTCTGCTGGTGTGGGAAAAGAGGTTGGTATTTCACCTTTAAATCCTTCAGTCTACAATGTTGACGTGATTATGAATACTATTTTGGCTCATGTTGATAATTTAGCTTTTTCTTCGAATAAAACCATTACTGCTATTAAAAATAGCTCATCTATTATTAAAGCTGCTAGAACAATTGCTGTTTTAAATCAGCCTTTTGAATTATGTTTGAGTTCTGATTCTAAGCTGGAAGTTCCTTATGCTGCTGTCTAGGGCCCACGGTTGAGGCCTAATGTATTTGTTCCTACTCAAAGCACTCTTGCTGATAGAAAATTATTAGTTGATGAATCTGAAATCTTGTCCAACTCTGCTGATTTTAATACTGCTATTATTTCAAATTATGCTGATTCTGATCTGCAGTCGGAGGTTGTGCTTACGGCCACTGCTGAACCTGGAAATAGTGAGCTTAATTCGACTACTGTTTTACTAGAACAAACTGTTGTGGGTGATATAAGGGATTGTGATAATTTAGTTACATTTGCTTAGCCCAAAACACCGTTGAAAAATAAGAAAGTTCAATTTACCTCTAATATAATGCCAACTTCTAATAGGTATAAATTGCTTGCTTTACTTATTGATTCTGAGGCTATTGAATATGATCAAAATTCTATCTTTAAGGCTGAAAATTTAGACTCATACTTTGATAAGACTCAGTTGGTCCCAACTGGATCATCTTCTGTCCATAAATGAATATTCTATGTTGGAACATCAGAGGCATTAGTAATGCTTCCTCTAAAAATAGATTTAAACATTTAGTGTTTGAAAAAAAAATTGCGATTGCGGCTATTTTTGAACCTAAACTTAAAAGTGATGCTCTTAAGGCTGTGGGTCATTTTTGCAAGTTGGAAAATGTTTGTTGTTTTGATTCTAATAGAATTTGGGTTTTGTGGAACAATCTTTGGAAAGCTGAGGTGATTGCACAATGTCATCAAGCTATTCATATGCGTTTCTATAATAAAGATCACAATTGTCTAATTACCTTTGTGCATGCCAATAATCTTCGAATTGATAGTATAGCTCTTTGGAATTTTTTGAAAGATTGTAGCTCCTCTTCCCTTCCTTGGGCTGTTGGAGGAGACTTTAATGCTATCCTCAAAAACTCCGAATATAAAGGCTACGCGAGAGATCATTACAAATCTTCTTTTGATTTCAACTCTGTCATTCTTGATTGTGGTCTTGAAGATTTCAATTATACAGGTTCTCCCTTTACTTGGAACTCTGGTAGAAAATTTGCTAGGCATAAATCTGGGAAGTTGTGTCCAATCTAAGGAAAAATACTAGTCCTGGTTCGGATGGTTTCCCGTGTGAATTCTTTTGTAAATTTTGGGATGTTATCAAAATAGATGTTTGTAATAGCATCGAAGAATTTTTCTGTCAAGCCCGTATTCCAAAATTTTTCACCCCGTATTCCAAATTTTTTCACCCACACCATGTTATCCTTAATTCCTAAAATTGATAAAGCCTCTTGGTGATCCCAGTTCTGACCTATAAGCCTTTGCACCACTATAAACAAGATCATCTCCAAAATTCTTGCTAATAGGCTTCAAAAACTTCTAAACTCTCTTATAGCTCCCAATCAATCTAGTTTTGTCCCAGGTAGACAGATCCAGAATAATATTTTGGCCACTCAAGAGCAATTCCATAGCTTAAAAAACAAAATAAACCACAACCTCATATTAAATTATGACCTTGAAAATGCCTTTGATAAAATTGATTGGCAATTCCACATAAAAATGCTAAAGTTTTATGGCTTCAACGAAAGTTTCATCACCAAAATTAAGAACCTCATTCAATATAACTACTTCTCAGTTAATGGCAAAGCTAGTTGATATTTTAAATCTGAAAGAGTCCTTCTTCTAGGTGACCCTATATCTCCTTTGCTTTTCATCCTTGCTTTTAATTATTGGTCCCTTTGCATTAATGTTGTGTTCAAAAGTGACCCTTCTATGCATTTCCGGGCTTAAAGTTAACAACCAAAAATATTAATTTTTTGTCAGTCCCAAAGTCTCTTCCAGAATGATTAATAGCTTTCAGATACTTTGAAAATAAAACAAGGTAAGCTCCCTTTCAAGTATCTGGGCATTTCCGTTGTGACTGGACACAATAAAAATAACAACTACCTCAACCTCATCGATTCTATCTTTAACAAACTCCAAGGTTGGGAACTTAATTCTCTATCTTAAGGTAGTCGTTTGACACTTATTAAAATTTTCCTGAACACCATTCCTCTTTATTGGTTGGAAGTCACCTCCCCTACCAAATTTATCCTAAACAAGCTTAAAATCATTTTCAATAAATTTCTTTGGGTGAACCATAAAAGTAGTAAGATGATCTGGTGCTCTTGGGATTGTCTTACATTCCCCACTAGTGAAGGAGGCTTAGGAATTAGATGTTTATATTCATTACATAAAGCCTTTTCTCATAAACTTTGGTGGAAGTTCAGAACATCCAATACGATTTGGTCTGAAATCCTTCAAGCCAAGTACTATGCTCGTACCCATCCTTCACAAACCACTCAAAAAATTACTGACTCTATCACTTGGACTAGAATATTTGAATATAGAGAGCTAATGGAAGAAAATATAACTTGGGATGCTATTGATACCTCCAACTCATTTTGGTATGATTGCTGGAATAATACCAAAATTATGGCCAAATCTGTCCACTTTATAAAAATCAAAAACAAACTATTGTTGATTGCCTCAACAATAATAGAGAGTGGAATGTTGAGCTTCTGCAAAATTTTTTGACTCCTAAAATATTTAAAATCATCATTAAAAGGACTCCTAAAATGGAGCAAATGAAAGTGGCAAACTCCAACTTCTGCTATAATGGTAAACTCAAATTAGCTTCTCTTTGGCAGGTTTGTAGAATGCACAATCTGCCTGATTTTCCTTACTAGATTTGGAATAGCTGTATTCCAAACCTGATTGGCCTCTTTCTTTGGAGGATCTATAATAAATTTATCAATATTGATGGTATCTTGCAATCCAAAAGTTATAATCTTGCTTCAAGATGTCATTGTTGTCTGACTAATACTGAAAATATTAATCACCTCTTCCTCAACAACTTGTCGAGCAAAATTGTTTGGTCTTCTATGAATATTATTTCTAACGATTTACACTATCCTGCCGATATTAAAGAATTATTTACTCGCTGGCCTATTAAAAAAAAAAGATTCACATTGGCTAATTAATTGATTGTCACACTATTTAGCACATTTGGATTGGTAGGAACAATGCCAAGCACAACATGTCGCCTTTTAATGCAGCAAAAATTGTCAATGCAATTAAAAAAGATGTTATTAAATCCATCATTGCTTTCAAAGAATCTTCTTTCAGCTGGGAAAATATAAACATTGATTATGTCAAACATGTGCTTAATTAATATTGCTCTGATTTGGTCGTTTAAAGTCATTCCCTATTTATTTGTTGCGATGAGGACTAAGCTCACTTACTTGAATGCGAAGCTGAAGGTTAGCTGGAGGTCTTTTGAGGTTTATTCATGGCACATTAATCTTAGTATCTCTAATGCAGCTACGCTGATTGCTATGGACTATGCATTTTAAAAATCTATTTTTTGAAATTATTTATGGTTTCAAGCTGCTGCATATTCCTTTTAAGAGCTTGTCTAACCTGAATCTCGTCGAGATTAAGTCTTGTACTTGGTCTCGGCATCATGTGGTTTGCTGAAATCTCCTAAAGTTTTTGCTGTTAATTCTGTTTTCGAATCTTTGTTTGCATCCTTTGCGGAATTGGATGTCCCTGTGGGATGGGCTGCCAGGGGTTATCAAGCAGAAACAAGATTGGTATTTGTTTTCGGTTGCTAGCAGGAATTGGTTTATTTGGTTTCATCGGATTTTGGCAGTCCGTTGGTTCACTTTAGTTTGTTATTTGCGTATATGGTTTTACAGTTGGGGCTATCTCTTTGGTTTCAAAGTGATCTTTTGGTTTTGACTTTAGAGACTGATTGTTGCATTATGTCTTACTATCTGTACTTCGAAGTTGTGGCACCTTTTACTTCCAACCGATCGAAAACTTCAAAGGTATGCCTGCTCTTTTCTTTTCGGATGTGGAGGTTAAGAATTTAGCTCATCTGCATACCCTCACTTTAGTGGGTAAATTTGCTAGACCTAAACCATACTTTGGGTTGATTGATGGCTTCATTAAGGGCTTAAAGCTTGATGGGCCAGTTAATATCGGAACTTTTGACACAAATATGGTTTTTTTCACTTGCGAATCTGATCTTGATTATGCCCATATATTCTCGAAGGGGTCTTTTGATCTTAAAGGAAACACGTTGCAATTCTGCAAATGGGATCCTTTTTCGGACGTAACACACGACGTCCCAATTGTTCCCGTTTGGATTAATTTACCGGGTCTTAGATTGCAATTTATAACTAAGGACATCCTTCTCGATATTGGTAAGGCTATTGGTCGAGCCCTGCAACTTCATAAAAATACGGAAATTCTGAGGAACGTTTGATGGGGGTCCAAAGAAAAGGACTATTTATAAGAAATCATATATGAAAATATGCCTCTGTTCTATATCTGGTGCAGCTCTTTAGGCCACAACAAAGAGTCTTGTAATTTCCGGCAAAATTCCTCCCCTTCCATTGAGGAATCTTTGCCCGTTTCTGTCAATATCAATCTTATAAATATGGTGGTACCTCTTGAGGATCCCATGGTTCAGGGTGATAATAGTATGGTAAGTAATATAACTTGTGTCCCTGTTCGGGACAATGCTATTGTTCCTGGATGTGAAATTACGGAGGTTGAGAAGCCTTTGGAAATTGCAGGTAACCCCGCATCTGCTATCGAGGTGGGGTGACCTTTCGGTTCAATTGCTCTTAACAGCTCTCTCAGTTCTCAAAATGTTAACCACATGGTAAGTGTTGCCGTGCCAATAACTAATCCAGATATGGAAAATCCTAAAATTATTGATGATTCTGGTTCGATTCGGGCTAAGATCTGTAACAGCGTTCCAGAGGTATTGATTATTCCTGCTATAACTTCTACTTCATTTTCTAATATAGATCAAGTGCAGGTGGTGGATCCCACTGATCTCTCTGGGGATGTCCAGTCTTGTAGTGCCCCGCCCAGTCACCGCAAAAGAATTAAGTACAATCATATCGGCAGCGGAGCGGTGCGCCACTCGGGGAGGAATACCCTATCTCCCCGAAATGGCTGAAAACTAAGCCCACCTGAAGGGCTAATGACTCAACCTCAAGTGGGGTTGAGAGCTAATACTTAAGATAAGAATTGTATCCTTATCCTAAATATTAGGCAAATACATACATTGGATTTAGAATACAATAGGAATCCAATGTATGTATAAAATATCAGCATTTCCAGTATGTTGATTACATCACAATACTAAATATATATATCCTTATATACACACACATACAATATATACATATCCATTTACTAACACAAGTATACAAGCATATCCATACACTATGTTTATTTGGGTGTGAATATCTATATTTATATTGGTGTATATATATTATGCGTATATGGTTGTGTGTGAGTGTGTAATAAAAAGTGTATGTATATATATTTATATATACACCCTGGTACACCCACATAGTGACTGATATTGCAACCCAGTGGTTGTATGTGTGTGTACGTATATGTTGATATATCAACATGCATATATATATTAGTTGTTTAACTATATAAAGACTGTATATCTGCATATTTGTCTATACATATACATACAATACATGTATATTTAATATGTGGATATGATTATTTAATATTGTACTAAGCATATATATAGAGTGTTCCTATATGAATATACTCATACATATACACACACACACCTATATATATATATATATATATATATATATATATATATATACATACACACATGTATACAAACATACATATATTTGTTTGTACATATGTGTGAGTGTATCCTATTTTTGTGTGTGTGAGTCTATTGTGTGTGTGTATGTGTGTGTCCGTGAGAAAGATATGTGGCATCGTTATACCAATAGCTATATATTATTATGTAAGTGTGGGTGTACATACAACCAATAGTTACATATATACACTTTTAATATATATACATACATACACCCATATACACTTAGTGTGTGTGTATGTGTGAATAATCTATATATATATAAGATTTGTGTATATAAATGGGTTATTGATATATTTACACAAACATACATCCTTATACACCTATATAGGTTTGTTTGTTTAAAGGTGTATGTACATGTATATAATACACAAATATATATCTTATGTATAATATATTATCATATATATAAAGTTTGTAAGCATATGTGCATATAAGTGTGTGTGTTTACATTCACGTATATAGATAAACTTACACGGGCATATATACAGATACACACACGCACACAAACCTATATGTAGATATATTTATAAGGAAACACTAAAAAATATGTATATATATATATATGTGTGTGTGTTTCTATTTTATATTCACAAATAAATGAGTACTATATATAAATTTATGTATATATATATATATATATATAATGTATTGGGGTATATAAATACACATACACACACACACACACACACACACACACACACATATATATATATATATATATATATATTTATTCAACACACACATATATATACTTATATCTATGTATGTGTATGTGTATATATATATATATATATATATATATATATATATTTGTGAGTGTATATTTATATATATTGATACACACTCACACATGACAGATAGCGGTTACACGTCTGCATTTGCATGTAAGTATACGTGGTAAGAAGTAATAATTGAAAAGTAAGTTCCGAGATTTATCGTCCTGAAGGAATGGTGTATTTTGATACTAAGGTATATATATGTTTAAAAATGTTTAAACTATATGTTTTCAATTTTAAATTGGTTCCTTTAATAATGCAACATTCTGAATTTAAGAAACTATTTGATTATGAGAGGAGAGTTGGGTTTCCTCCAAGTGAATTAATAGGGACTCATGTTGAAATACTTCTTAAATAACATTTCATTCTTTTGCTGTCATGCCAAATAATCAAGTGAACATTATATTCCTTAGATTGGTCCTCCATTTCCTACAAGTTCATATTTTGTGCATGAGATGAACACACATAGGGTTCTATCTCAGCACAAAGATTCGCATGAGACATCAATAAGGGCATCTTAGTTTTCCTATGTCTAAGTTGTCAAGACAGCCATTTTAATTAGGAAATCTCATAAGCATTGATTTCACCAACGAGCGTCACGCGCTTCACACGTAGTTCAAATAAGGAAGTGAATTCATCGGGCTTCATGGAATATGTCATATCATCCATGAGCTCTCGATAAATCCTCTTCCTCCTTTCACATATGCTGAGCAATGAAGCTCCGTTAGTGGGTCTTAGCTCACACGTTTCAACTTCTTGACTAAGCTTAGAGTATGGTGCAGTTAGGCTCAAGAACTTCTCACATAGTTCTAAACACTGATGCACACATGTCCAGCTCTAAACCAAGTTGTAAGCTATGGAACACAAGACATTTATTTAAATGTCCATTTTTTATATTTATATTTTCTTAGCAGATTTTTATTCATTTTGCAGCATGATTCTCAAGTAAGTTTAGAAAGTCATTTGAATGCAGATTTTGATTCATTGCTTGAGGAAGTTCCTTAATATTCTTTTTGTCCCTTACATTTTACATGAATTCAGCCCAACCATCCCAAAGGAGGGTCTAGCCTTCCATTACAACAGAGATACAAAGAGGAACATACGAAGATGAGGACCCTTTCATGGGCTAACTAAAACTTATGAATATACTAGGAATACCCCTTATTGGGGTTCTTTGGATCTTCCTTGTTCTTCCACTCTTCTTTCCTTCTAGCTCTCAAGTGCAGTCTTTCCTTCTTCTTCTTCTAGTAGTAGACTCTCCAACCTACCTTGGAGAGGTCTCCTTCTTCTTCTAAAGCAGCCTCTAAAATCAAGAGATTTTGAAGTTAAAATTGGGAACCTTTCTTTTGTCAAGAGAGGCTGTGTTTGTAGAGGAGTTCTCCTCATTTCCTCCATTCAAATTTTGCTCTTCCCTCCACACTGTTTCTATAATGAGTGAATACTCCACTTGAATCCTGTCCTTGTGTATGAAATGATTACATATTTTGTATTTTTAATTTTTGTTATCATTTCAAATCCCATCTTTTCTTTTTAAGGATTTTAAGTGGCAGGGGATATGTCAACTGGGAGACAAACTGCTGGCTGGGAGTCATGTCTAAGCTGCAATTAATGCTTTCAAAAGAAAGAAATTTCGACGCCCGCTATAGCGCACTGCAGCGCCCTGCAGCGCTTGAGTTTCGATTTGTTATTCTGCTGTAACGCCTTTATGTTTCAAAGTTAATCTACGATAGCACGCTGCAGCGCACTGTGGCACGCTGTAGTGCCCTGTAGCGATTAAGTTTCTAATTTTCACCCACCGTAGCGCGCTGCATGGCACTGTAGCGGTTGAGTTTTGATGTTTCTTCCCATGGTAGCGTGCTGTGGCGCGCTGTAGCGGTTGAGTTTCGATCTTTCATTCGCTATAGTGAAATCATTCCAGCCTACATTATTTCCCTCTGGCCTGTGCTGTTTGCTTCCTAGTAATTAGAGCGTGCTGCACCGATTTTCTCCCAAAAATTTCAGAATTGCTCCAGATCTTGCTGAGTTTCTTGTTTTTCTTGAAAATATAAAAAATTGATAAGAGCAAGTTTTTCCCATGATGGAATTGTATGACTTCTATCTTTATTTTTGCTATAAATTAGGAACTCATCAACACACTTATAGACTATAATGTATTGATAACACCACTGATATCTAAATTTGTAGATGTATTTATATATATAAATATATATATATATATATATATACACACACGGTTGTGAGTATCTATAACCATTCATATATAAATATATATATATATATATATATATATATATATATATTAATATATGTGTGGTTGTGTGTATATATGTTATAGTTATATATATTATATATATATATATATGTATGGGTGTATAGGGCGTACTAATATATAAATTTCTGTGTGTGAGTAAGTGTCTCTCTCTCTATATATATATATAACTCATCTATTTGTGAGTATATAAAATACACAGTCTATATTATATAGATACACTGACATATGCACCAACTTATATTAGTGTGGTTTTATATAAATACATGTTTATAGATAAGCATACAATGACACACACTGAAATATATAATTAGATTATATATATATATATATATATATTTTTTTTTAAGAAAATCAGGAAATTTTATTGAAAAAAATCCAAAATTACAGAGAAGGGTTGGGAGGTTACAAAACAACTCCTAAATCTAAAAATCCTAAAGCCAACCCCAAAAGGGAGGAACCCAGGGAGTATCCTAAAAGGTTCCTCCGGAAAAGAAAAAACATAAGTAAAATAGAAAAAAGGATCCAAAAAATCAACCGGGACCGCGACAACTAGCAAAAACTCCGAAACTCTGGCTTTAAATACCTGCAAAAGAAGCTTCCAAAAACCAAATAGGATCAAACAAGAAATAGCGCATACCTTGGAGCCAAGCAAGCAAGAAGACGATCGAGCAACGGATTGAGAGACCACTCGAAACTGCAAAACTAAAAACCGCAACCGTCTTTCCGAGTAAAAAATAAACATCAGAATTGCCAAAAAGACCACAAAGCCGTCAAGCGAGAGAAATGCAAACATAACCTCGCATCCGAGTCACGGCTTCACCATCCAAAATATACACATCAGGATGCCAACAGTAAGAAATAACCCTACCAACAATCTTTGAAGCCCACAACTAAAAAACACAAAGACGCCAACAAGACCGCCCCCAACGAAAGTAAAATCTGCTACTCACAGGGCTCAACAACGAGCTCAAAGTCTTACCCATCAAATAATTATCCAACCCATTAAACCCAAACAGAAACAGTTTCACATTTAGACCACGCAGCCACCACCAAGTATGAGTATCAGATATACAAGCCAACGTCATATTAGTGGTGAGTGCATGTGGGTGTATGACTGAGTATATGCATAGACCCACTTACACCTAGAGAGTCTAAATTCCATTCATTTATATATATATACACACACACACTCTCATACACCCACACACTCTAGATATATTTATATATGTGACTAGTGTTGAAGCGAAATAGTTGTATGTGTATGTACATATACACTGATATATCAACTTACCTATATATATTTAAACAGTGCAACTATATATATATCAATATGTTTGTATATTGATATTGTGCGTGTGTGTGGGTATATTTGAGTATATATTATGTGTTGCAAACAAATTATTGGGGAAATTTGTGGCTATTTAATTCTTTTCTTTCTATTTGGTCAAAGTGGGGTAAAGTCTCTTTCAGCTGGCTCTATTATGTGTAGGGTGTGGGGAGTTTTAATCCCTGGGGATCCGGAGTTTTGTTGGTCGTTTCTTTTTTCGGTCTCGCTCCGTCTTGGGTCGGGGGACCGGTGCTTTGTCTGCTTAGGTTAGCTTCGGGCGCTTCTTCTGTGTTTGGGTCTGGGTCTTGGTGGTCCGACTTGCTGTTGCTAGAATTTTTTTGGTCCTGGTCTTGTCGCCTATCTTTTTGTCAGAGCTTGCCCTGCCGCTTCGGCTCTCATACTCCCCCATCCTCATTACTTTTATTGGTTCTCTATTTCCTGGATTCGTGGGGGTAAGTTCGACGCTGTCCTCTCTGCAGAATCGGACTGCCTCGGTCGGCTCTTCCTCTGTTTTCCTGGTTTTCTTCTCTTCTTTCTCGACACATAGCTCGATGGTTGCGCTTCAGGCTCCACCTTTCTGTCTCCTTTTTGGCAGAACCAGATCGTCTCCATTTACATTTCCTATTCCGCAAGCTGTGGATTGGTATTCTTCTCACGTGCCTAGGGGGCTTGCTGCTCCATTTCTGGGAGGCATCTGTGTAGGCAAAGCTAGACCCTCTGCTTCTCTGGTTTCTAGGAGCCCTCTGGCTTGGATTCTCGAAGCTGGTGGTGGTGTTCTTCTTGTTGGAAGCGGCCCGTATCTGCTTTCTCCCTGTTCTGTCGGTGATTAATGACCAGTGGTTTATTATGTGGATCATGTCGGTGATTATTTTCTGTGAGTTTTAAGTGTTTTGGTGGGCTGATTTCTTGGTTTATTTTGGCAAGGTGTACCTTTTACGGTTATACCCTGGGTACAAAGATTTTTGCCTTTTTGTTGGAGCCGCACACGCATTTTTGGTTTGTGGGCTGCCGGCTGTTTTCTTCTTTTCGGTTGTACTTCTGTTTTTTGTGAAAGTGAAATGAAATAGAACTTTATAAAAAAAAAAAATCTATATATATATATATATATTAATTATTATTATTATTATTTTTTTTTTTATGAAAGCTATCTCGGCGGAGAATCTATTCTGTCAAAAAGGACAAATACAGGACCGGGACTGGGAGGGTACAAAAAAACCTAGATTCTAAAAGCCTAAAGCCAGTCCCAAAAAAGAAAGGAGATCCAGGGTATATCCTAAGAGGTCTCCAGACTCCAAAGAAAAAAAAACACAAAATGACATATCAAAATCAAAACATCCAAAGCCGAGAAAGCCAGCCAGCAGCCCGACTCCAGTAACCAAAGCCAAGCAGCCAACGAACGTAGCAGGGGACCAATTCTGGACAGAGCACTCAGACCAGGCAATAGTCAAAGTAGAAGATAAATGAACCTGAACATCGCAGAACACGCCCAGCCAAGCTTTCACCGAACCAAACGAGATAAGGCCTGCCCAGCAGAGACTCACACCAGAAACGGGACGAACGTAGCAGCAAACGGACAAATTTAAACAAACCTCCACAAAGAGAGCGGACCACCCAAAACACTACCTTTCAGAACTGAACCAGCAAATTAAACTCAACCAAATCAAACCAATATGCCTCAAGGGGAACCAAAACCCCAAAACCAGACAACCGATAGAAAAAAAATGGTTATGCAAGCTTTTAACGAAGTACCAGTGGGCACGTGGCTGGATCAACAATCTAAGAATCTCACGCAAATAAAAGCAACACACTAAGGCACACCCAGCAGGCCAAAAAGACAGAGCCAAACAAAAAATAAAAACAATAAAATTTGATTCAAATTCGAGCATAACCACCCATTCAGAAATCTTGCATCACAAAAATACAAATAGGAGCAGAGCTGAATTAAAGGATCCCCAGCCTCTTTTGAATAAATAGCAGCATAGACAAGCAAGAGAAAAAACATAACCCAGCACATACCCCACGCCACCAGCCACTCGGAAAGCTAGCATTGGTTTGGCAACAAGGTAGCCCCAAAAGAGAGACCAGACTTTGCTACCAGAAACCAATCCGTCCTCCTAGCGTCACTCGAGATTAAAAAGAGCTTTGGTGTGACGAGCATTGAGACCTTTCCAGCTGAAATTTTTTTTTTTTTGTATTTTGAAAAAAAAATTCACTTTTTCAATGATCATCCTTGTGGTAGCTTCAGCATTACATTTGGAACTATTATATTTAGCTTGGTTTCTCGCTTGCCAAATGACCACAGGGTGAGAGCGTCCGATAGCTTGCCAATGTGGATCTTACTTTTTTTTGTTTTAGGCCAATGGGAGAAGATCGTATCAATATTGCCAACGTACCCAACCATGGATAAAGCCAGATTAACCCATATATCTTTGCTAAATTGGCATTCAAAGAACACATAATTTAGAGATTCCGACGCATTTCAAAACTGACACTTTGAGGCCAAGGCAAAACCCATCCGTTGCGATATAGAATCAACATTTATGAATCTGTAAATAAACCTCCAAAGGAATAAGCTGATAATATTAGGAATGCAGTTGTGCCAAATCCACACAGGGAAGTTGGAAGCATCGTGTTTTTTTACAAACATTCCAAGGATTTGAGAGGCTAATTTTGTTGTTGAAGCACAAGGCAGAGTTGGTAGTGCTTGAAGATTGAATATTTGGTTTGAAGGTAAGAAAGCTGTTAAACATAGTTGGGGAACATAACTCATGGAGCAGGGTTAAATTTCAACTGCCCTGAGAAATGAGGTCAGCCACCTTTGTGTTAGGAAGGATAATGGGAGAATGAGAGTTGCAAAGGGCAGAAGAAGAATGCCAACAGTCAAACCAGAAAGTGGTTGAGGAAAAAATAACCTCCCAAAATATTGACTCTTCCACTGTATCTCTTAAAGAGAGCATTCTTTTCCAAATATGAGAGTCGGTTAGTTTGTTTCTCACCATCGCCGGGTGAGAGGTAGCACAGTATTTCGCATTCAACAGCTTAGACCAAATGGAGGAGGAGGTTCTGAACCTCCACCATAATTTAAGAGAAAGGGCCTTGTGAAGATCCTCAAGGTTACGAATACCCAGCCCCCCTTTGACGAAAGGTTTAGTAACTTTAGACCAATCGCACCAAATAGTTTTGCTTCCTCTAGGGTGGACCCATAAGAATTTATTGAAGATTATGGAAATTTTCTTAAACACAAGGGAAGTAGGGGAGCAAACTTCCAGCCAATAGAGAGGGATCGCATTAAGCACGTGTTTAATTAAAATAAGTCTACCCCCTTGAGAAAGATATTTATTTTCCCAACCTTAGAGATTTTTATAGATTTTATCAATGAGATTTGTGTAGACCGCATGTTTATTATGCCCAATTAAAATAGGGATCCCAAGGTAAGTGAAAGGAAATTTGCCTTTCTTAAAATTAAAATTAGAAGCAATCAAAGTGCTGGCTCTAAGGGGAATTTTGGGGTGAACATAAAAATTTGACTTGAAATTGTTGATTTTGAGCCCAGAATCAGCTTCGAGTTTAACAAGTAAATCTGAAATCTTTTTAAGAGCATAAGAACCGCAATTTGAAAAAATAATCAAGTCATCAGCATAAGCCATGTGAGTGATAGCCAACTTTCATCCAAAGTTAAACTTCATTTTTGGAAATTCATGAAAGAGATTGTTAATGTTAAGGGACCAAACGTTCATCGCCAAAATGAACAGGAGGGGCGAAATGGGGTCCGCTTGTCTTAAACCTCTTTCCGAACGAAAGAAACCGGAAGGACAGCCATTAACTAGAACAGAAAACCAGTTGTGCTGAGTGAGCCTTTTTATTTTGTCAATGAAACTATCATTAAACCTATTTCCCAGATTTCCTCATCACTTGGGATTTGGTTTAACAAATCATTTAATTCAGCAGTAATTTGTGGCCGGGGAAAAGCAATCCCACTACTTTGGGGGCCGAGCTGGGAGTTTGAAGCTATCTTGGAAGAAGATGGTGGCCGAATTTTGGATTTCCTGAAGAGAAGTGAAGCATGAGCCGCTCGGGTCGCAAATTTTCTCAATATGATTAATGTGACTCCTCTTCTTAACCCAGTTGTGGTAAAAAGCAGTGTTTCGCTCTCCTTCAAGACTCCACCTTATCGAACATTTCTGTTTCTAGAATGACTCAATGTCATTGTGGCTGGAGATAAGTAAAGCTTTAGCTTTATTTACCTCCAACCTGTTCTGATCAGAAGGATGGGTTTCAAAGATGGATTCAAGGTTGATGACAAGCTTTTCCTGTTTGGATAAGTTCGAAAAGATATTCCCATTGGAAGATTTGTTCCAAATACCTAAAGCTTTTCTAAGGGATTTGAATTTTTCAACAAGTCTATACATACCTTAGAATTGACAAGGTTGCTGCCATACGGACTTAACAATTTCCTTACAATCCTCTCTTTGGAGCCAAAACATTTGGAAATGGAAAGATTTCAGTCTATTGGTTTTGCTAGTCCAGGAAGAAAGAGTGATCGGCTTATGGTCAGAGACCATAGAGTTTAGGGAGGAGTTAAGAGAATTCGAAAAAGTGTTACACCACAAATTGTTAATTAGAAAGCGGTCCAACCTGGCGAATTTTCTACCAACATTCCAAGTGAACGGGGCTCCTGAATAATTGAAATCATCCAGACCACAATCTAGCATAGCCGAATTGAAATCAAAAGTGGAGTTAGAGTGATCCGTAGAATAACCCTTATACTCCTTAGAATTCAAAACTGTGTTTGAAATCCCCTCCCACAGCCCAAGGAACAATGCTAGAGGCACATTTTTTAAGAAAATACCATAAATGAATTCTTTCTGAATGCAGATTATGAGCATGAACAAAAGTGAAAAAAAATATGTACTCTACATTAAAGAATTTAATATGAATGGCTTGCTCACATTGAGAAATAATTTTAGCTGACCAATAGCTTGACCACATGACCCAAATTTTATTAGAACTAGAAGCCACCGCATTAACCAAATTGAGAGCACGGCATGAGGAAGGCAATCTATCAGCAGGCAATTTAGGTTCAAAAATCGCAGCTATATTAAATTTATTTTCATAAATCAGATGCTTTAATCTATTCAAAGAAGAAATATTACCAATACCTCGAATATTCCAACATAGAGCATTCATTTGGACACAGTAGTAGAAATACCCCGTGGGGATTTCTGGGAGCTTTTATTAGAATAAGTAATAGCATTTGAAGGAACCTTCATCATATTCACCAAATCGATATCCGCTAAAGAGGATAAGGATTTGTACCTGTTAGCAGTAGAAGTTGTAGGATTTCTATCTTTGGAAGACCTACAAGAAAAATTTTTGCAGGGCTCTTTGGGTGCTGAAATTCACATTAAGTGGAGCGGTCCTGCAAAAAAGAATCATAATTCAAATTCATAGAGATTAACAGACCTTCCCTCGTGCGGGTATCCCGGAACCCAACTTCCAAAGGAGGGACTGAATCTGGATGCAAATCGGTCTCATTGTTAGGATGCAAAACTAAGAAATAACATTAGTATTGTGCTGAGGTATCTAAAATTTTGAAGGTAAACCACTTGGGCTTTCCAACTGGTTATCAATAGCATCGAAACTAAACTCAACGTTTTTGGCCTCCAAACCTCGAGAGATCTGGAGAGACTCAACTCCCACAGCAATAGCGTTGTCACTAATATTTCTAATAAAACCCGAATTTTGGGTTCCAACCCTTTCCGGGACAAAAGAGATAGTTAAATCATTTAAAGAACCGATACCCTGGTCACGAGAATGCAAACTTGCCAATTCATGATTAGCAACCTCAAACGCCGAACCTGCAATTTCCTGAATGGGCAACCTTTAATCATCAAGCATTACAACTCTATTACTTAGCATTTGGCACAATACATATTTAGGATCTATAGTAGGTTTTGAGCACTAGTTCAAATTTAGTATAACTTAGCCCCACTAGGGTCCTAGGGGTCTTAAAATATCAAAACAGTGAAGTTTTCGCCAGTTCAGCCAAAACTGGGCAGTTTTACAAAATCTAGGCTGTTTCTGAAAAATTCTAGAAATTTTGCAAATCTGGGCGCTATAGGGCGCTGCTGATTTTGAAAGCGCGCTGGACCGTGCTGTAGTTAATAACAAACCAATCAATCACCCTCTGTTCTTGGAACATTGTAAATAAGTTACCTAAATGGTTTCATTTCCAAAACTTCTAGATCCAAAGAGAGGACTGCAGAAACATTGTCAATGATTCTTGGAACCTTCAATGTGATTACTTTGGGTTATATAGATTAGTGGAAAAATTTAAAAGGCTGTGGAAAATGCTCGGAATTTGGAATAAAACACCTATTGGAAATATCCTTACAAATTTAACTCATCAAGAAAACTTAGTCTCATCTCTTGAAGATATTTTGAGACTGACCTGTCTGAGCAATAGGGCTGAAGTCAATAAAGCCAACGCTAATCTTATTCTTAAACATAATGATATAGAATCCTTCTGGAAATAAAAATGCTCTTTAAAATGGAAATTAGATGGAAAGCGTAATACTGCTTTCAATATAATTGGGTTAAAATGCGTAGACACCTTAATCATATCAATGAGGTTATCTCACCTGATGGTAACAAGATATCAAGTTTGGTTGACCTTCAAAACTTAGGTGAACTATTTTGTTGGAAATTTCAAAGCCCCTCCCGCCCCAATAAACCCCCAAAACAGCAAAATCATATATCCAAATCTCAAATATCCCCAGAGAATAACAATTTTCTAAATCAATTGTCGAGTGATACAAAAATTTGGGAAATCATAAAAAACTTGAAAGACACTCTTGCCCTAGATCGAATGGTTTTTCAGGTGAATTTCTTAAAGCATTTTGGGTCATTATTAAATTAAACGTGTGTAATGGAATTAAGGAATTCTTTTGTGACATCTTTATCCCAAAATTTTTTACTCATACAATGATTACATTGATCCCAAAGTCGGATAAAGTGCACTAGTGGAACAACCTTAGACCCATAAGTCTATGCTCCACCACTAACAAAATCACTCTAAGATTCTTGCCAAAAGGCTTCAAATCATTCTCCCAGCTATAATTGAACCAAACCAATCCGCTTTTGTCCCGACTGACAAATTCAAGATAATATTCTAGCTACCCAAGAAATGTTCCATAGTCTCAAGAAGAAATGTTGGGGTCAAAACTTAATTTTAAAACTTGACCTTGAAAAGGCTTTGGACTGACTTGATTGGAATTTTCTCCTCCAAACCCTTGAGGCTTATGGCTTCAATAATAGCTTTATCATAAAAATGAAAAATGTCACCCAACACAACTGGTTCTCTATCATGCTTAATGGTCATCCATCAGGATTCTGCTATTGCATATTTCCAAAACTCTTTCAAATACACAAACTCTCCCTCCCAAAATATCAATCCTGACGTACCTATTCCCCAAATCTATATGGAAGATCATACTCAGATCAGTTCGATTCCTAGCAATGATGAAATTTGGGAGGCTGTAAAAAGCCTAAAAAAAACACCTGTCCGGGTTCTGATGGGATTCCTATTGAATTTTTTTGTAAGTTCTGGGATATCATTAAAGAGGATGTCTATAATGGGGTTAAAGAATTTTTTTGTGATGTTTGTTTACCTAAATTCTTTACCCACATGATGCTATTGCTTATCCCCAAATCTAAAAATGCCTCTTGGTGGTCCCACTTTAGGCTTGTAAGTCTTTGCACTTCTATAAATAAAATCATCTCCAAAATCTTGTCCTAAGAATGCAAACTTTGCTCTCCTGCCTTATTGAGCTTAATCAATCTATTTTTGTTCCCGGTCGTCTATTCAAGATAACATCCTTGCTACCCAAGAACTTTTCCATAGCTTGAAAAAGAAATGCTGGGGTCATAACATCATTCTAAAGCTTGATATGGAAAAGGCCTTTGATAGAATTGACTGGAACTTCTTATCTAAAATGCTAAGTAGTTATGGGTTCAACTCTAGTTTCATCCTAAAAATTAAGAACCTTACTCATTACAATTTCTTCTCTATTCTGATTAATGGTAAAGCTAGTGGTTTTTTCAAGTCCAAAAGAGGGCATCACCAAGGTGATCATCTTTCCCCCATCCTGTTCATCCTTGCCTTCAACTATTGGTCCATAAGTATTAACTCTTGTTTCTCTAAAGACCTTAGTCTTCACTATAATTATGGTGAGAAAACCTTAGTCATGCATCTAGCTTATGCTGACGATCTTATCCTCTTTAGTAATGCTAGCTCTAAATCCGTTAAGAAAATTAAAAGTATACTCAAATTGAAGGAAGAAATTACTGGATTGAAAATCAACCTCTCCAAATCCTATTTTTTCACCAACACTAAAACTCCTTCCAATGTTATCAATAGAATTGAGAACACTTTAAACATCAAACCTAGCAAACTCACAATTCTCTATCTTGACATTTCTATCTCAACCGAGCATAATAAGAATGACAATTTTTCTAAACTTACTGATATCATACTCAAACAAATTGCAAGGCTGGGAATTAAAATACCTTTCTCAAGGTGGGAGACTAATTCTCCTCAAGTATGTGCTTAATACGATCCCTCTTTACTGGCTTGAGATCACTTCTCTCATCAATTCATTATAAAAAAGCTGAAAATAATTTTCAACAAATTCCTTTGGTGCCACCCTCGAGGATGTAAAATTACTTGGTGCTCTTGGGATCATGTCACCTTCCCAACTTTGTAAGGTGATCTTGGTTTGAGGTGTCTCAATGATCTTCACAAAGCATTCTCCCTCAAACTGTGGTGGAAATTTAGAACCTCAAATACTATCTGGTCCAGCATCCTTCTTGCTAAATATTGCGCTAGATCTCAACCCTCCAAACAACTCAAAAATTTACTGATTCTATAGGTTGGGCTAGAATGCTTGCGTCTAGAGAAATTATCGAAGAAACTATAACTTGGGACTCACTGGATAAGTCCATATCTTTCTGGTATGATCGTTGGAATAATAATGAAATCTTGGCTAGTAGCTATTGTGATATCAAAAACCATAAACTATCCTTGGCTAATTGTCACACCAGCAACAATGATTGGAATTTTGGTTTTCTTGGTAATATTATTCTTGTGGATCTTCTAGAAAAAATTAAAGAGGATTCTCCTAATGTTGAACTTGTAAAAATGGCTAACTCAGTTCTGTGTCGCAACAATAAAATCAGCCATAGCCTTCTTTGGCAAACAGTTAGAGTTCACAACCACCCTTCCTTTCCTACTTGGGTTTGGCATAAATGCATTCTTACCCTTATCAATGTTTTTCTATGGCGCTTCTACAACAATTTCATTAGTGTTGATACCATTTTGCAATATATGGGGTACAATTTAGCTTCAAAATGCCATTACTGCTCGAATATCATTGAAACTATAAATCATGTCTTTTTTAGTAGAATTTTGAGTAAAACAATTTAGTCGGTCTTAAGCATAAGAAATTCTGAGCCAAGTCCAAGCGCAATGCTGAATGTCTTTGCTAGATGGCCTTATCAGAGGAAAAAAATTCTTGTTGGTCAATTGGTCGGCTGCTATACCTTTGGAATACTTGGAAAGCGCAAAATTCTACTAAATATACTAATATCCCTGCCAACGCTCAAAAAATCAGGGAAGAAATAAACGGGATGTTAACAACTCTTTAAAAAATTATGGCTACAAGAAATTTAGCTGGAGCTCTATTAATGTTGATCATGTTAAATCAATTCTTGAATTATAATATCTTTTGGCTGGCTTCACTTTGGTGCTGGGTTTTCTTTTTGTGACTCCTGTTACTATGGCTGGTGTTTCCCACCCAAAACCCGGCTGCTACTTTTTTAAATGTTGCCTATCTTGCTGCTTTATGTGATTTGCATGATGTCTGTTGTTCCATTGGCTTGGTCGTGGCTCTTTATGGCTCAGCTCTGTTTGCTAAGGTTAATGTTTCTAAATGATCAGGTCCCTGAGGTTGCTTCTTTTAATGTTGCCTGTGAGATGCAGAAATTTCGGATATTATTATGTTTGATGTTTTTGTTGAAATTTATTCATTTACCTTATGGCCGTCCTTAATATTTTGGTTAATGACACGTGTGGCTTGATGCTTGGTGGACGATGCTTGATGGCGGGTCTAAGAAAGGTTATGAAATAGGTTTGAAGCCCTTTTTGGGTCCTGATGTTTTTCGTCTGAATATTATGGGTATATTTGGAGCAGCATTTTTAATAAAATTTGTATGGGTGCTGATTTATCAAAATAAAGAGGTCGAGTGTCCAATAATAATGATGGGGTTGCTGCTTCTATTTAATGAGCTGCTCCAGCCTCAAGTGCTAAAAATCGGGCGCCCCTCGTCTTCTTTTGTCGGTCTGTCGACTTTCTTGATGTCTGGCAGAACTTTGGTGGCTCACCTGTTTGATGTCGATACTTGGGCTGAGTATAAAAAGCTAAAGAATAGTAATGCTTCCATGCTCAGTTATCTGGTATTTGTTCCTGTATCTACATGCTATTGTTTACTTTTTATATTATGTCAAACATATTTTCATTGCAAGTCCCTGTTATCATGATGTACGACAGTTGCATCTCCGCTAAGGTTACAGTCTTTATTGCTGGGATCTCAATGTGGTATTTAACAGTTGGCCTTTCCCCCTCCATCATTGTTCATAGCTTAGATCCTTTATTTGGAGGTCCACGTCAAAGCGATTTGTACATTGCTGGCCTAGCTACTGATCACTCTATCTTGTGCTTAAAATTTTTAATCTGCTTTTATATTTTTTGTACTGGTTCCCAGTTTTAGTTTTTGCAGGATATTTTGACGCTCGGGCTAATGTTTTGTGCGCTCTCTGTGAGTTGCTGTCGGTTTCATTTTTCTCTCTTTTTGGTCGTTGTCTTTCCTTTGAACTCTTATTTAGTTTGTTTATTTTGTTTTTTGTTTAGTCTGGAGACCTTTTAGGATACTCCTTAGGTCTATGTTTTCGGGGCTGGATTCTGGTTTTTAGTAGTGCTAGGATTCTTGTACCCTCCCAGCCATAGTCCTGTACTCTTTATCTTTTTATGAAATAAAATCCCACCGAGATGGCTTTTCATATATTATATAATATATATATATATATATATATGTATATTTATATAGTGTACTCATATATGTGTGAATATATAAGCCACACACACCACAGTCTAAATATATGGATACACACGCACTCTGTGGATGTATTGATATATATCACCCATACAAATACTATGGGTAAGTACTTTATATATACACCTACCTATATACTATTTTATATATGTAATTTTGTGTGTACTATATACATATATGTATATTAGGTATACATACATATGGATAGACTATATATATATATATATATATATATATATATGTATATATATATCCTTATACACACACATACAATATATACATATCCATTTATACTAACTCAAGTATACAAGCATATCCATACAGTATGTTTATTTGGGTGTGAATATCTATATTTTTATTGGTGTATAATATTATGCGTATATGGTTGTGTGTTAGTGTGTAATAAAAAGTGTACGTATATATATATATATATACACCCTGGTACACCCACATAGTGACTGATATTGCAGCCCAGTGGTTGTATGTGTGTGTACGTATATGTTGATATATCAACATGCAATATATATTAATTGTTTAACTGTATAAAGACTGTATCTCTGCATATTTGTCTATACATATACATACAATACATGTATATTTATTATGTGGATATGATTATTTAATATTGTACTAAGCATATATATAGAGTGTTCCTATATGAATATACTCATACATATACACACACACACCATATATATATATATATATACATACACACATGTATGCAAACATACATATATTTGTTCATACATATGTGTGAGTGTATCCTATTTATGTGTGTGTGAGTATATTGTGTGTGTGTATGTGTGTGTCCGTGAGAAAGATATGTGGCATCGTTATACCAATAGCTATATATTAATATGTAAGTGTGGGTGTACATAGAACCAATAGTTACATATATACACTTTTAATATATACATACATACGCCCATATACACTTAGTGTGTGTGTATGTGTGAATAATCTATAATATATAAGATTTGTGTATATAAATAGGTTATTTATATATTTACACAAACATACATCCTCATACACCGATATAGGTTTGTGTGTTTAAAGGTGTATGTACATGTATAAATACACAAATATATATCTAATGTATAATATATTATCATATATATAAAGTTTGTAAGCATATGTGCATACAAGTGTGTGTGTGTTTCCATTGTGTGTATAGATAAACATACACGGGCATATATACAGATACACACACGCACACAAACCTATATGTATATATATTTATACGGAAACACTAATAAATGTGTATATATATATAGATATATATATATATATATGTATGTGTGTGTTTTATATTCACTGATAAATGAGTACTATATATAAATTTATGTATTTATATATATATATAATGTATTGGGGTATAAATACACATACACACACACAACACACACACACACACACACACATAC
>JACERR010000253.1:0-5000 GCA_016760335.1 Gastrodia elata
ATATTAACAGACACAAAGATTAGTATATGAGTATGTGTGTATGTGTGTGCTATGCGTGTGTGTGAGTATGTACCCAATACACACACACAACATTTGTGAGTATGCACACACTTATATAATCACACATACCACACACACACAAACAACACACACACACACACCACACATACACACATATATATATATATACATAGTCAGACAGTCTATTCACACACACACACCCAATTAGTTCTTAACTACTGAGCCCGAAGTTCGGGAAAAGATTTGAAGACTGGGGCTGTGTTGTGTATGTGTTTGGTATATATACTCACAATCATATATACATATTAGGCAGACATTCATGTATACTCAACACACTTATACACCCATATGCACACATTCATATATACTAATCTCTATAGTGAGTATGTATAGATGAACATACAACCGTACATAGTTTATATATATATATATAGACATATGTGTGTGTGCATGTGTTTATATATATATATATATAGTGAATGGTGTTGTAGCCCAGTGGTTGAGGCTCTGGATTTGTTATCCTACATCATGGGTTCAAATCCCACCAGCCACACATAAGCATAATATATATATATATATATATATATATATATATAATATATATATACATATTATATATATCTGTGTGTGTCTATGTTATTATGAGTAACACACACACATGGGAGAGTGTGTGTGTGTGTATGTGTGTGTGCATGCATGTCTATATATTTATATAGATAAATATATACACACAAACACATAACACACATAAAAATAAGTATATATGATGTGTGTATACATACTCACAAACACACATACGCACACATGGAGAGTGACACTCATCGTATATATGTGTAGTATATATATATAATATATATATATCTATGTGCACACATAGAGATTAGTATATATAGGTATGCATACTCACAGATATATATACACATGCATTATATGTATACACATATAAATATATAGACACACACATGGAGATTAGTATATATGAGCATGTGTGTGTTGAGTATACATACTCACAACAGTATATAAATATATAGACACACTCTATATACTACACACATGCATACAAACACAGATACTACATAAGCATATATACATATAGTATGACTTCATACACACACACATATAGAGATTTGTATATATAAGTGTTGTGTGTGGGGGGGGTATACATGTGTTTGTGTGTCTATTAGGTATATATACTCATAGCTGTATGTAAATATCTGTGTGTTGGTGTGGTGTGTGTGTGTATAAGTATGTATACCCAATATATTGTGTGTGTGTGTTTGTATATTTTTATATGGTATGTATACCCACTGCATCACACACGCACATATGAGTGTTTTGTGTAACACATACATGTGTATACCCAACAGGCACACACACACAAACACACATATAATACACACTCACAACCATACACACACAACCATATCTATATATAGATACACTCACACACATACATATATACTAATCTCTACGTATGTGTGTGCTTGTGTGTGAGTATGTATACCCAACAACTATTATTCGTATAGAATCTCTATTTGTGTTATACATATATGAGTGTGCTCATATACAGTTGTGCACATGCACACAAGACACATAAACATGTGTATGTTAGTATGTATCACAATCATATATAATACATACTCATATATACTATTCTCTATGTGTGTGCATGTGTTTGTGCATGGTGTGTGTCTATATATAGCCAACACACACACACACAAACACACACATACATGGAGATTATTATATATGAGTGTGTGTTATTTACAGATGTGACACATAGAGATAAATATATGTATGTGTATGTGTGTGTGTGTTTGTGTGTGTGTATGTATGTATGCATGTATGTAGAGACACATACTCACACACTCATATATACTTATGAGTGTGTGTGTGTCACACATGTGTGTGTGTGTGATAACACATACATGAAAAAAAGTATATTTGAGTGTCCATATGGAGATTAGTATATATGAGTGTGTTTTATACTATATATAAGTATATATATATATATATACTTATGTGTGTGTGTGTCACTACGTGTGTGTCTGCACATATGTGTGTGTGATGACATATATGAGTGTGCACATAAAATTAGTATATATGAGTGTGTCTTTACTATATATAAGTATATATATATGTGTGTATCTGTCTGTGTGTGTATCTCTCTCTATATAATATGAATATTTGTGTCTATTTATGTGAGTATATGTGTGTGTGTGTGACACACACACACAGAACCACACACACACACACCATGAACACATACACATAGAGATTAACATATATGTGTGTGTGCGTGTTTTATATATATAAATATATATATATATATATATACGAATGTAAATATAAATATATAGACACACATAAACACACACTACGTGTGCATATATATAATAGACACCCACACACACACACACAGATATATATATATGTGTATATTTATATATATATATATATGTATGTATATATATATATTTGTGTGTGTGTGTGTACTCACAGCCGTGTAATACACACACACACAAATAACACACAAACACATAGAGATTAGTATATATGAGTGTGTGTGTGTGTGTGTATATGGGTGTGTGTGTTGTGTATGTCAAACAACTATACACACACACACACAACACACACATATTTATATATACCCAATACACACACAGACACCCAAACACACACATATATAACAATCCCCATTTGAGCGTGTGTACACACACACACATACACACACACACACACACACACACACACACACACACACACACATATATATATATATATATTATATATATATATAATTACATGTATATAACACATACGTGTGTATTTATATATGTGTGTGTGAGTATTGGGATAAGTATATAAGAGTGTTATGTGTGTTATATATGTGTGTGTGTGTGTGTGTGTGTGTGTGTGTGTGTGTGTGTGTGTGCGTGCTGTGTGTTGATACACATACTCACAACCGTATATAAATATAAATATATAGACACATACGGTTACGAGTATGTATACTCAACACACACACACACACAAATAATACACACACACACATAAATAATAACACACATAGAGATTAGTTAATATGAGTGTGTGTATGTGTTGGTATATATACTCATAAACTATATATATATATATATACACAATGCGTACACATATGTGGGTGTGTCTCTATCTACAGGCGTACAGACACACAGACACATATTTGCTTATCTCCATGGGTCTTGTGTGCGTGTCTGTATTTGTTTGTGTATATATATATATATATACACGCACACACACACACACTCAAACACACATATGCATAGTATATGTGTGTGTTACTGGGTACACACACATACACTCATATTATATATATATATATATTATATATATAGTATATATGTTGTATAGAACGGTGTGTGTGTGTGATAACACATATGTGTGTATCCATAGACATATAATAACATACACATATAGAACACATCACCACATATACATGAGTGTGTATGTGTGTTGTGTCTATTAGGTATACATACTTATCTCGATGTGTGTGTTGTGTGTGTGAGTGGGTGTATGTGTGTTGGGAATATATATCACAAACACACACACACACATATACACATTCGTATATACTAATTTTTATGTTTGTTTGAGTATGTATATATATTTTTATATATGTATGTGTTATGTGTATGTATGTGTTAGGTATACACATACACACATATACTCGGAGTATGTATACAGTTGTGAGTTTGTCTCTGTGGTGTGTGTATATATATATATATTTAGAAACAGACACATATGTATTAATACATGTGTGTATATATATTTATATATATATAATATATAGGCACACACACATATGTATTTATGTAATTATATATAGACACACACATATATATAAAAATATGCACACACACACATATAGTATATATGAATATGTGTGTACGTGTCTATCTATATATATATATGGTGCATATGTGTGTGTATATATATATATATATATATATATATACGACTGTGAGTATGTATATATGTTATGTGTACACCTAATATTAAATGTGTGTGCGTGTGTATAAATACGAACACACACACTGATATATATATATATATATATATATATATATATATATATATATATACCCAACACACACACACACAAACACACATGTATGTGTGTGAGTTTGTATTGTGAGTATGTATAGCTGACACACACACATTTAATATGAGTGTGTGTACACATACACTTATATATAAATACTCACATTATATTGTATGTGTGTGTGAGTATGTACACATATATAAACTTAACACACACACACTACACGCACACACAGATGTACATATATATATATATATATAAATATATATATATATATATATATAAAATCACACACACAAACACACGTATGTGTTAAATGCATGTATTAGTATATGTAATAGATTAGTATATATGAGTGTGTATCTGTGTGTTTGTGTTGGGTATACATACATTTATATATGGTTGTAAAAAATATATATATAGGCACACACTTATATATACTAATCTCTATGTGTGTATGTGAGTATGTATACACACACACATAGAGATAAGTATATATTAATATTCATATACATGCATACACACACACATATATGAGTGTGTATGTCTATATATATATGGTTGTGAGTATATCTATATATATAATATATATATATCTATCTATATATATATATATTTCTATATATATTTATTTATGTTTATACTTATATTTATGTGTGTGTGTATGTGTTGAGTATAAATACTCACAATTGTATTTAAATATATAGACACACACATATAAGCACACACATACTATATTTGTAGATATATTAGCATATATCTATGTATGTGTCTGTGTTTTCTGTATGTGTGTGAGTGTGTGTATGCAGACACACACATACATATGGAAATAAATATAAGTATATATGAGTGTGTGTGTGTGTGTCTCTCTGTGCATGTCTATGATATATACTAG
>JACERR010000253.1:27500-30000 GCA_016760335.1 Gastrodia elata
AACACATGCACACACACATATGTCTATATATATATATATAAACTATGTACGGTTGTATGTTCATCTATACATACTCACTATAGAGATTAGTATATATGAATGTGTGCATATGGGTGTATAAGTGTGTTGAGTATACATGAATGTCTGCCTAATATGTATATATGATTGTGAGTATATATACCAAACACATACACACACAGCCCCAGTCTTCAAATCTTTTCCCGAACTTCGGGCTCAGTAGTTAAGAACTAATTGGGTGTGTGTGTGTGAATAGACTGTCTGACTATGTATATATATATATATGTGTGTATGTGTGTGTGTTTGTGTGTGTGTGTCTGTTTGTGTGTGTGTGGTATGTGTGATATATATAAGTGTGTGCATACTCACAAATGTTGTGTGTGTGTGTATTGGGTATACATACTCACACACACGCATAGCACACACATACACACATACTCATATATACTAATCTTTGTGTCTGTTAATATGTATACATACACACTCACACTATCATATATACATAGACACACTCACAAATACACTCCAAGAGTATTTTTGAGTGTGCGTGTCTTATTAATCTCTATGTGTATGTATTTATGTGTGTGTGTGTGCATGTGTGTGTGTGTCTATACTAATCTTTGTGCTTATATATCTACTTATCTCTATGTATGTACCCTCATATATATACTAATCTCTGTGTATGTATGTATATATATTTATATACGGACACACACTTAAATATATAGACAAGCACTCATAACACCAAAACACACATATGTGTTATCATACACACACAGTCATGTGTGTGTGTGTTTATTTGTGTGGGTATATATAGTATATAGGTAGCAAACCCATATTGTGTGGTATATATACATACTCACAACTCATATATACAACCGTATATATGAGTGTATATTTGAGTGTGTGTGTGCACATACATAGAGATAAGTATATATACCCAGATATATATATATATATACGGTTGTATATGTGTGTGTAAATTTATATATTTATATACATACTATGTGTGCGCATTATCACAACCGATATATATGAGTGTGTGTGTGTGCCATATGCATAGAGACATATGTGTGTGTGTGTATGTGCACACACTCATATATGTGTGTTGTCTGTATGTGTACGACACAACACACACACACACACAAATATTGATATATATTTATATACGATCTATACACACACACACACCCCCACACGGAGATAAGTATATATGATTGTGTGTGTGTGTTTTGGGTATACTTATACTTATCTCTATATATGTGTGTGTATCTACAAATATATATACATACACACATACAACCAATATATTTAAAATTATATTTATCTCTGTGTGTGTATATATACATACACACACCCACACACATACACACAAACACACACACATACACATAGAAATATGTATATATGACTGAGTGTTAGAGATTAGTATATATGTATCTATATATATTTATATACTGCTGTTAGTATATATAAGTATATATATACTAATCTCAGTACATATATACTAATCTCTAACACTTATATATACTTATCTCTATGTGTGTGTTTGTGTGTGTGTGTGTGTTGGGTATACATGAGTGTGTGTGTGTCTGCATGCATGTTTGTTTGTGTGTGTGTGTGTGTGATGAGAATACACACACGATACATACTCACACATTTGTGCGTGCTTATAGGCATACACACTTATACTTATCTCTATGTGTGTGTGTTTGTCACACACACACACATATTAATATACGGTTTCACACACTCATCTATACTAATCTATATGTGTATGTGCTTGTGTGTATGTGCGTATGTGTGTTTGTATATATGAGTGTGTGTGGTTTTGTGTTAGGTATATGAGTGTGAGTATATATATATGGATCACACATATACACACACACAAACATGCACACATACAGATTAGTATATATGAGTGTGTCTGTGTGTGTGATATAGGCACACATAGACATAGAGATAAGTATACATGTATATAACACTCACACATGTGTGCCACACACACATGTGTGCCACACATACACACACACACATAGAAATAAGTATATACTAGTGTGTGTGTGTGTGAGTGTGTGTGACACATGTGTGTGTGAGATAAACGTGCATACTTATCTCTTTGTCTGTGTGTGCCTATATCACACATGCACACACACACACACATATAGACACTAATATATACTATTATTGATGTGTGCGTGTAGGTTATATTTGTGTGTGTGTGTGCGTGTATGTAACAATATATGAGTGTGTGTGTATATACTTTAGTATGTATACCCAACACACACACACACTCAAACACACACACACACATGTGTGTGTCTACAAGTACAACATGTGTGTGTATCTCTATATGCATATTTGTGTGTGTGTGATAACATATATGTGAGTGTGAGTATGTATACCTAACCCACACACACACATACACACGTGTGTATAAATGTTTATAGCTTGTGTTTGTGTCAATATATTGACATAGACA
>JACERR010000253.1:32500-47955 GCA_016760335.1 Gastrodia elata
ACTCATATACACACACTCATATAGATAATCTATATGTGTGTGTGTGACACACACACACACACATACACCTAGAGATTATCTATATGAGTGTATGTATATGAGTGTGTGTGTGTGAGTATACATACATATATATATATATATATATATATATATATATATATATAGACATATACACACACAAACACAAATACAGACACATAGAGATTAGTATATATGAGTGTGTGTATTTGTATGACTACCTTTACACAAATATAACACACACAAATATGTGTTGGGTGTACATACTCACAACAATATATAAACATATAGACACACAAACACACAAACACACATTCACAAACACACACATAGAAGTTAGTATATATAAGTGTGTGCATGTGTCTGTTGGGTTTACATACATATATAAAAATATATATACACATATAGATATATATATATATATATATATATAACACAGATACTTTGTGTGTGTGTGAGTATATATATCCAACACATTATTTGTGTGCGTGTGTATGTTGGCTATACATACTCATAACACACACACATAGAGATTAGTATGTATATGTGTGTGTTTATGTGTGCACATACTCAGACTCATATATACATATAAAATCATACATTTATGAGTATGTATGTGTGTATATATATGGTTGTGAGTATAAATACCCAAGCATACAACTAATCTCTATATGTGTGTATGTGTCTTGATATGTGTATGTGGGTGTTGGGTATACACACACACACATATGAATGTGTATATATACTCACAACATATGTGTTATATAGACACAATCGTGTGTGTGACTATGTGTGTGTGTTAATAGAACACATACATTGTGACACACACACATACTCAGACACACACACACACATACTCAAACACACACACACACACATATATAGAGATTATATATATCTGTGTTGGGTATACTTACTCACACTCATAATATGTTGAGTGCATGTTTATGTGTGTGAGTATACACACATAGACACACACATGCAAACTGACATACATATAGATATATGAGTGTGTGTGTGTGTATTTATATACATATAGTGTGTGTTTGTGTGTACGTGTATGTATGTCACATACACATAGAGATAAGTATATATGAGTGTAAGTGTGTGTGTGTGTGCACTAGGGATTAGTTTATATATAGACACAAACACACATAGAAATACGTACATGTGTGTGTGTGATAGTATATATATATATATATATATTAGTATATATACACAGTCATCATGTGTGTGTGTGTATTTCTATGTGTTTGTATTTGTATGTGTGAAAACTCTATATATACCCACACAATCACACACACACACACACCATACACTCACGCACACTCATAATATATAGACACACACACACACATGATTGTGAGTATCACACAAACACCCACACACTCATATATGAGTGCGTGCGTATTTGTGTGTGTGTGTGTGTGTGTTGTGAGTATGTATGACCAACTTATGTTATAAGTGTGTGTGCATATACTAATCTCAATGTGTATTCCAAACACACAAACACACACACACACATACACATACTCATAGACACACACACACAGCACACACACACACCAACTCACACACACACATAAATAGAGACTACACATACACATACATAAAAATATGCTAGATATACGTACTCACGCACTCATATATATGAGTCTCTATATTTTGTGTGTGTGTGTGTATGTATATGTGTTGGGTAGTTTGTGTATTTGTGTATACTCAACACACATATACTCATATATACTTATATATCTGTGTGTTGGGTACGCAGAGATTATTATAGATGAGTGTGTGTGTGTGTGTGTGCATGTGTTGTGTATTGGGTATACACATACACACACAAACTACCCAACACAGACACACACACACGCACACACACAATATAGAGATTAGTATATATGAGTGTGTGAGTATGTATACCCAATACATTTTTATTTGTGTGTATGTATTCTCTATTTATGTGTGAGTGTGTGAGTTTGTGTGTGTGTGTCTATCACAACTGTGTGTGTGTGTGAGTTTAGTATACTTATCTAGTGTGTGTATATAGACATATGTGTTACCCAACACATGTATTTATATATATCTATGTGTGTGCGAAAATGCATACATGCATATAACATATACGTGAGTGTGTCTATATATTTATATACCAATATATATCTGTGCGTGTGGTAACATATACGTGTATGGTGCCTATACATACTCATTTTGATTATATATACATACTCTCTATATTATTTGTATTAGGTATAGAGATTAGCATATATGAGTGTGTGTGTGTGTGTGTGTGTCTAATATATAGACAGACACACAACACACACACACATACACACACATACTCACACACACACACTCATATATATATATATATATATATATATATATGTATATATATATGTATATGTATATATATATGTATTTGTGAGTGTGTGTGTGTGTCTGTGTGTGCCTAACAACACGCACACTCATACATATTGATCTGTATTTGTGTGTGTTTGATAACACATATGTGTATATCTATATATATTTATATCCAGATTAGTATATATGAGTATGTGTGTGTGTGTTTCTCTTGTATGTGTCTATCTATATATTTTTTATATGAGTATGCATACCCAACGCACACACACGTATAAATATATAGAGACCTTTACACACACACAAATCGTATATATATATATATATATGCATATGCGTGTGTGTGTGTGTGTTGAGCATACTTATCTCTATATATACTCAACCACACATACACACACGCACACACATAAAAATGTTTATAAACATATGGGCATAAGAATATTTATATACATCCTTACAAACACACATGTATAAGAGAGTTTATATGAGTGTGTGTGTGTGTGTGTTGAGTATACATATTCACACATACACACACACAAACACGCATGTGTGTATATTTATATACGATTGTGAGTATGTATACCCAACACAGACACATATAGACACAACACACACACACAACCGTGTGTCTCTATGGTATATACCAAATACACACACAGATGCATACATATATAGAGATTAGTTTATATGACATAGTATATATGAGTGTGTGTTTATGACTATGTAGTCACACACAGACACACTCATATATACTTATCTCTATGTGTATCTGTGTCTCTACATACATGTGTGTCATAAACACACACACATCCATATATACTTATCGCCATGTGTGTGTGTGTGTCTATGTGTGCCAATATATATATATATATATATATATATATATCTATATATTCAAACACACACACATAGAGATTAGTATATATGAGTGTGTGTGTGTGTGTTCGGTATACATACTTATAACCGTATATAAATATATAGACACATACGTGCACAGACTCACACTCATATATAGTAATCTCTATGTGTGTGTGCACGTGTGTGTCTATATATTTATATGCGATTATGAGTTTTTATACCCAACACACACTCGTATATACTAATCTCTTTATGTGTGTGTGTATACGATTGTGAGTATGTATACTCAACACATATATACATATATGGAGGTTAGTATATATAAGTATTTATATAAACATACACACACATACACACAAATACACATAAAAAAGTATATAATCTCTATGTGTGTGCCTACATATTAATATACATACATATATATTTATATATATGTGTCTGTATACCCAACATACACACACACACACACATATGTATTATATGCGGTTGTGAGTTTGTATACCTAATACACTCACACATACACAAACAAATACACACACCTGGCAATAAGTATATATGTGTGTCTGTGTATGTGTGTTGGGTATGCGTCTATATATGTACAAATATTTAGAAACACACACACACAAATACACAGACATATAGATTAGTATATATGAGTGTGTGAGTATGTATACGCACACCTAAACACATAGTTGTATATAAATATATAGACACACAATCTTATATACTAATCTCTATATATGTGTTTGTGTGTGTGTGTCTATATATTTATATATATATAGACACATACACACTCATATATACATATCTCCATGTGTATGTTTCTGTATGTATAATCTCTATGTGTTAGGTATATATACTCATAACCATATATATATATATATATATATATATATATATATGGGTGTGAGTATATATATATAATAAATACAATTGTGAGTTTGTATACACACACACACACACACACACTATATGCGTGAGTTTATATGAGTGTTATATATGAGTGTGTGTGTGTGTGTGTGTTAGATAATCAATATATTTATCACACACACATATACACACAAATACTAATATATATGAGTGTGTGTGTTTATATATACATATATATATATATATATATATATATATATATATATATATATATCTAGCACACACATATACAAATATATATATATATATATATGAGTATGTATACACGCATACACACACTCATATATAAGTATACATGAATGTCTGTCTAATATATATATATATATATATATATATATATATATATATATATGAGTAATGTTATGTGTGTGTGTGTATTGGATATACATTCACACACACACACACTAGCATATATAATCAGACACACTCACAAACACACTCCAAGAGTATATATGAGTGTGCATGTCTTATTAATCTCTATGTGTGTGTATTTGTGTGTGTATGTGTACATATGTGTGTGTGTATCTATACTAATCTTCGTGTCTATATATATACTTATCTCTATGTACGTACCCTCATATATATACTAATCTCTGTGTGTATGTATATATATTTATATATTGACACACTTAAATATATAGATACACACTCATAATAATGAAACACACGTACGTGTTATCATACACACAGAATTGTGTGTGTGTGTGTGTTTGTGTGGGTATATAGTATATAGGCAACAAACCCATATGTGTGTGGTATATATACATACTCACAACTCATATATACAACCACCAGATATATGAGTGTATATTTGAGTGTGTGCATGTATTCGTGTGTGTGTATGCACATACATAGAGATAAGTATATATACCCAGATATATATTTATATATATATATACGATCGTATCTGTGTGTGTATATATTTATATATTTATATAAATACTGTGTGTGTGCGTTATCAGAGCCATATATATGAGTGTGTGTTTTTGTGCGTGTGTGCCATATGCATAGCCACATATGTGTGTGTGTATGTGCACACACTCATATATGTGTGTTGTGTGTATGTGTATGACACAATACACAAACACACAAATATTGGTATATATTTATATATGATCTATGCGCACACACACCCACCCACATGGAGATAAGTATATATGAGTGTGTGTGTGTGTTTTGGGTATACTTATACTTATCTCTATATATGTGTGTGTATCTACAAATATATATACATACACACACACACATTACCCAATATATCTAAATTTATATTTATCTCTACGTGTGTATATATACATACACACACCCACACACACACACAAACACACACGCATACACATAGACACAAGTATATATGATTGATTATTAGAGATTAGTATATATGTATCTATATATATTTATATACTATTGTCAATATGTATAAATATATATAGATACATATATACTAATCTCTAACAGTCATATATAGTTATCTCTATGTGTGTGTGTTTGTGTGTGTGTGTGTTGGGTATACATTGAGTGTGTGTGTTTGCATACATGTTTGTTTGTGTGTGTGTGTGTGATGAGAAGACACACACGATATATACTCACACATGTGTGCGTGCTTATAGGCATACACACTTATACTTATCTGTGTATGTGTGTGTTTATCACACACACACACATATATTAAGATGCAGTTACGCACTCATATATACTAATCTATATGTGTATGTGTTTGTGTATATGTGTGTATGTGTTTGTATATATGAGTGTGTGTGTTTTTGTATTAGGTATATGAGTGTGAGTATATATATATGGATCACATACACACATACAAACAAACACACATATAGATAAGTATATATGAGTGTGTGTGTGTGTGATATAGGCACACATAGGCATAGAGAAAAGTATACATGTATAACACACACACCCATGTGTGTGTTTGTGTGAATATATATATATAAACACACATATATATGAGTGTGCGTGTATGTGTGAATATATATATCCAACACATTGTGTGTGTGTGTGTGTGTTGGCTATACATACTCATAACATGCACACATAGAGATTAGTATATATACCCAACACACACATGTGTGTGTTTGTGTGTGCACATACTCACACTCATATATACATATAAAATTATATATTTATGAGTATGTATGTGTATATATATATATATATGGTTGTGAGTATAAATACCCAAGTATACAACTAATCTCTATATGTGTGTATGTGTCTTGATATGTCTGTGTGGGTGTTGGGTATATACACACACATATAGATGTGTTTATATACTCACAACATATGTGTTATATAGACACAATCGTGTGTGTGAGTGTGTGTGTGTGTGTATGTGCAGTAGGGATTAGTATATATATAGACACACGCACACACATAGAAATACATACATGTGTGTGTGTGATAATATATATATATATATAGATATTAGTATATACACACACACACACACTCATCATGTGTGTGTGTATATTTCTATGTGTCTGTGTTTGTGTGTGTGACAACCCTATAAATACACACACAATCGCACACACACACACACACCACACACTCACGAACACACACACACTGCACACACACACACACACATGATTGTAAGTATCACACAAACACACACACACACACACACTCATATGTGTGTGTGTGTTTGTGTGTGTGTGTGTGTGTGTGTGTGTTGTGAGTATGTATGCCCAACTTATGTCATAAGTGTGTGTGTGTATACTAATCTCATTGTGTATTTCAAACACACAAACACACAAACACACATGCACACACTCATAGAGACACACACACAGTACACACACCAACTCACCCACACACATAAATAGAGATAACATATACACATACATAAAGATGTGTTAGATATACATACTAACACACTCATATATATGAATCTCTATATTTTGTGTATGTGCGTGTATATATCTATGTTGGGTAGTTTGTGTGTTTGTGTATCCCCAACACACACATACTCATATATACTTATATGTCTGTGTGTTGGGTACACAGAGATTATTATAGATGAGTGTGCATGTATGTGTGTGTGTGTGTGTGACACACACATACACACACACACACAAACATGCACACACACACACACATACACACAGACACACATGAATATCAGTATATATATACTAATATAGATTAGTATATATAAGTGTCTATGTGTGCAAATTTATATTTTAAGAGTGTGGATGTGTCACAAGTATATATGAGAGTGTGTGTGTATGCATATTAATCTCTATATGTGTGTGTGTGTATATATATATATATAGACACATACACACACATACTCATATATACTAATCTCTATGTGTGTGTGCTTTTTTGTGTGTGCTCATACATGTGTGTGTCTATATATTTATATACAGTTGTGAGTATGTATACCCACTCATATATACCAATCTCTATATGTTTGTGTGTGTGTGTGTCACACATACACACGCACATGAGTATATTTACACACTTATATATACTTATCTCCACGTGTGTGTGTGTGAGTGTGTGTGTGTATGGGTCTATATATATAGATAAACACACACATACTTATATATACTAATCTCTATGTGTGTGTGTGTGTATATATATATATATATATATATATATATCTGTATGTGAGTGTTTATATAATTATATGGGTATATATACTCATAACTATATAACAAATATATATATATATATACATTAAATATGTATACTTGCTCACAGCTGTATATTATATAGTGAAGCACATACACTTATATATACTAATCTCAATGTGTGTTTGTATTAAGTATACTAAACACACACACACACACACACACACTTATGTGTTAGGTTTACATACTTACGATCGTATATATATATATATATATATATATATGAGTATGAGATTAATATAGACATACACACACAGTAACACACAAATACACAAACACACAAACACACACGTATTATATACGTGTGTGTGTGCGTGTCACACCGTATATATGAAGGCACACACATACACAAACACACACACCTTGACATTGAGTATGTATACTAATATAAATATATAGATAAACACTCATATATACTAATATTTATATTTGTTTGTATGTGTAGGTGTGTGTGTCTCTACAAATAAATAAATAAATAAATAATTAAATATATATATATATATATATATGTGTGGTGAGAATGTTTACCAAACATACATACTCACATACACACACAAGTGTATATAAATGTATTGAACTCCACACACACACACTCACACACACACACCTACACACACACCCAAATGAGTATGTATACCCAACACACACGGACACACATGCTCACACGACACACACACACATCGAGATTAGTATATATATGAGTGTGTGTCTGTATACGTAGAGATATGTATGAGTGTGTGTGTGTGTGGGTTGTATGTGTGTGCGTGTGTGTGTAAGTATATATGAGTGTGTGTGTGTGTATGTATGTGTCACATACACACACACACTCATATATACTTATCTCTACGTATGTGTTATCACTTAGAGAGTGTGTGTATAAGTATATATGAGTGTATTACACATAGAAAAACACACACACACACACACCTAATGAGTATGTATACCCAACACATATATATTAATCTCTATACGTGTGTGTTTGTGTGTGTGTGTATATATATTGCCAACACACACACACACACACACACACTCGCATATACTAATCGTTATGTGTGTGTGTGTGCGTGTGTCTGATAACACATATGTGTGTGTGTGTGTGAGTATGCATACCCAACATACACACACACACACACACTCACATATACTAATCTCAATGTGTGTGTGTCGGGTATACATACTCACAAGCACATACTGAAATATACTAATCTCTATGTGTGTGTTTATGAGTATATATACCCAACACACACACACACATAAAGATTAGTATATATGAGTGTGTGTGTATGTGTATGTGTTGGGTATATATACTCACCAACCACACTCATATATATGAATCTCTATGTGTGTGTGTATGTGCAAGTATTTATACCCAACACACACACACATAAAAATTAGTATATATGAGTATGTGTGTGTGATTGTGTGTTGAGTATACATACTCTCACACAGATACATATATGTATTATCATAAACACACACATACACATAGAGATTAGTATATATGTGTGTGTATCTATATATATTTATATGGTTGTGAGAATGTATACCAACACATACACACATATGGATATAAGTATATATGAGTGTCTTTGTGTGTGTGTGTATATTTAAATAGACACACACATGCTATACATACATGTATAAATTACATATGTGCACACACACAGATATATGTAACACATACCGTGGGTATGCATACGGTTGTGAGTATGTATACCCAACACACACACACATAGAGATTAGCATTATGAGTGTGTGTGTGTGTGTGTGTGTTGGATATATATACTCACAACCTTATATATATATGAGTGTGTTTGTGTATGTGTGTCTTTATATATATATATATAGACACACACACACACATCCACAAACACATATATGCTAATCTTTATGTGTGTGTCTGTGTGTGTGCATGTATGTATATATAAATATATGAGTCTGTGTGTGTGTGTTGTGTATACATACTCACAACCTTATATAAATATATATATATATATATATATATATATTATATATATATATATATTTATATATATATATATATATAAATATAATTATCTCGATGTGGGTGTGTGTGCCCGTGTGTGCCTGTATATATATGTGACACATTCTATATAACACATATGTGTGTATGAATATGAATATATGTATAAAACAATACATGTGTATGTGTGCATGTGTGTGTATGTGTGTGTATATATATATATATATATATATATATATATATATGTATATGGATGTATAAAGATATGTGTATATATATATACACATACACGTGTGACACAATAAGAATACATATAATATATATATATATATATATATATATATATATATATAAAGATTAGTATATATGAGTGTGTTTTTGTGTGTGTGTGTTTATATATATAGAGATAAGTGTATATGAGTATGTGTGTATATGAGTATGTATATATATAGCTATACTAATCTCTATGTATATGTTTGTGTGCATGTCTATATATATACCCAACACATGAATACACACACACACACACACATTGGTACACTCATATATACTAATCTCTATGTGAAGGGTATACCATATAGAGAATGGTATATAGGAGTGTGTTTGTGCGAGTGATAACACAAATGTGTATATAACACATACGTGTGACACACACACACATGTGTGTTATGTGTGTGTGTTTATATATATATATAATATACACACATAAATATAAGTATAAGAACTCACACATACTAACACACATACACACACACATACAAAGATTAGCATATACAGTTGTGAGTATGTATATAACACATACATGTGTGTGTCTATATATTTATATATGATTGTGAGTATGTATACTCAACACATACACACACACTCATATATACTTATCTCTATGTGTGTGTTTGTGTGTTTATGTGTGTCTATCTATACATACTCATAACTATATATAAATATATAGACACACACACGTATGTGTTATATACATGTATATATATATATATATGAATTTATATAGATACATATATATAGACACACACACACACACACGTGTATGTGTTACATACACTCATACACACACACACACGTATAGAGATTAGTATTTATGAGTGTGTTTTTGTGTGTGTGTGTTTATATACATTGAGATAAGTGCATATGAGTTTGTGTATATATGAGTATGTATATACATAGCTATACTAATCTCTATATATATACCCAACACATGAATACACACACACACACACACACAATGGTACACTCATATATACTAATCTCTATGTAAAGGGTATACCATATAGAGATTAGTATATATGATTGTGTTTGTGCGAGTGATAACACATATGTGTATATAACACATACATGTAACACACACACACACACACATGTGTTATGTGTGTTTGTGTGTGTGTACACACACACACACACCAATATTTGTGAGTATGTATGTATTTATGAGTGTGTGTGTGTGTGTGTGTGTGCGTGTATTAGTATACATACTCATATATATGAGTAACACACACATTGACACACAAACACTCATACATATGAGTGTGTGTGTATGTGTGTGCTAGATATACTAATATATAACACTTACGTGTGTGTCTATAAATTTACATATACATATTTATATATAACTCATGTATACTCATGTATATATAGGATTGTGAGTATGTATACCCAACACACATACACACACATGCACACTCAAGAATTTATATGTAGACACACACACACACACACTGTGTTTGTGGGTGTGTGTGTGTGACACACACATACATACACAGACAGTCATACACTCATATATACTTATCTCTATGTGTGTGTGTGTGTGTCTATATGTATATATAGACACACACACACACACAAACTTACACCACACACACTCATATATAGACACACACTATATAACACACTATACAATTATATACATACTCACAACCGTATATAAATATATAGATACACACATGTGTGTGTGCGCATTTTTATGTATGTATATATATATATATATATATATATATATATATATATATATATATATATATATATATATATATATATATATATACTAACACATATATACATGTACACACAACACACATTCACACAAACACACACATATAAAGATAACTACATATGAGTGTGTGTGTGTGTGTGTGAATAATGAGTGTATAGACACATGTGTGTGTCACATGGGTATATATACTCACACACGCACATACATAGAGATTAGTATACCTACACACACACATATACATACGGTCGTGAGTATATATGTGTGTGTGAGAACACATACGTGTGTGTTTCTATATATTTATATATGGACAAACACACACACATAAATATTAGTATATATGCGTGTGTCTGTCTGCATGTATATAGACACACAAACACATCGAGATAAGTATAAGTATATATACGTGCGGGTGCCTGTATATATGCATGTATATAATAGATATGTGTATGTGTTTATATATTTTGGGTAGACATACTCAGAACCTTATATATATATATAGACGCACACACACTCATAGAGATTAGTATATATGAGTGTCTGTGTGTGAGTATGTATACCCAGATAGACACACACACACATAAATAGATAGACACATACACACACAAACATAATCATATATACTTCTCTTCATGTGTGTATGTCAATAAATAAATAAATAAATAAATAAATATATATATATATATATAAGTACATATATGCATACAGACATACACACTCACACACACACACACACTCTCTATCTCTCTCTCTCATACACACTAGAGATTAGTATACACATATATATATATATATAGAGAGAGAGAGAGAGAGAAATTCACACACACATAGATATATATACATACTCGCACAAACACATAAACATAGATATTAGTATATATGAATATATGTGTATGTATGTGTGTGTGTTGGATATACATACTCACAACTATATATATATATATGGACAAACACAAATACACATACACACACAAACACACACACATAGAAATTAGTATAAATGACAAATACACACACATTAAGATTAATATATATGAGTATGTGTGTGTGTTTTTGATTAAAATATATAGATATATAAATATATATATGTATATATAAATATAGGAACTCAAAACCGTATATAAATATGTATACACACACATGTATGTATTATATACATGTATATATACAATTGTGAGTATCTATATATAGACACACACATGTATGTAATATAAATATACAGACACATAAACACACACATAAACACATACACCTAGACATTAGTATATATATAGATACATACATTGGGTATACATACTCACAACTGTATATAAATATATAAAGGTACACATACACATACTCATATATAACACACACACACACACATAGAGATTTGTGTATATGAGTGTGTGTGTTGGTTATATATAATCACAATTATTTATAAATATATAGACACCCACACATATGTGTGATACTCATATATACTAATCTCAATATGTGTGTATATGCATAAATATATATATGCATACTCACAACCATATATACACAATAAATAAGATAACATGCGCACACAGATATTTCACACATAGAGATTAGTATATATGAGTGTGTGTGTGTGTGAGTGCATATATATATATATATAAGGATGTGTGTATGTATAGCCAACACACACACATACACACACGCACACTCACATACTCACAACAGTATATAAATTATGGACACACATGTATGTGTTTTCACACACATACACATGCACCTATATATTTGTGTATGTGTGAAAATACCTGTGTGTGTGTGTGTGTGTATATATGTCTATATATATATATATGATTGTGAGTATGTATATATATATATATATATATATGTATTTATATATATGTATGTAACACATACATAGAGATTAGTATATATGAATGTGTATGTGTGTGTGTGTTTGGTATACATACTCATAATCATATATAATTATATGGACACACACGCATATTTATATATATTTATATAATTATGAGTGTGTGTGTTTGGAGGTGTTTGTATAACACATATTTGTTTGTGTTTATATATTTATATACAATTGTGAGTATGTGTGTGTGTGTGTTGGGTACAAACACATACATATAAAGACAAACACACACACAAACACATATATATATATATAATTGTCACACACACATAGAGATTATACGGTTGTGTATGTATATTATATTTTATAGTTGTGAAACACACTCACGTCTGTTTGCGTGTATGTAGAGACATACACCGACACATATAGAGATTAGTATATAGGCACATATATATACTCATATACTTAAATATACAGGCACACACACAAACACAAACACATCGTATATAAATAATCTCCATGTGTGTGTTTATGCGTGTGTGTGTGTATGTTTATATATATATACAGCTGTGAAATGTATACCCAACACACACACATAAAGATTAGTATATATGAGTATGTGTTTGTGTGTGTGATGGGTGTGTGTGTCCTTATATTCACATTGGGCATACATACTCACAACTGTATTTATATATAGACACACACACACACACAAGGACACACACATAGAGATTATTTATATACAGTGTGTGTGTGTGTGTGTGTGCATATATATATATATATATATATATATATATATATGGTTGTCAGTATATATGTGTTTGTTATATAAGTATGTGTGTGTGTGGGTTTGGTATACCTACTCACAACTGTATCTAAATCTGTAGACACGAACACATATGTATTATATAATTTTTATGTGTTTATGTTTGTGTGTTTGTGAGTGTGTGTGTATACATACTCAACTATATATAAATATATAAATACACACACGTATATGTTATATATATATATATATATATATATAATCTCTATGTGTGTGTGAGCGTATGTTTTTATACTCAATATACACACACACACATACACACTCATATATACTAATCTCTATGTGCACCTATATCACACACTCATATATCTACTAATTTGTGTGTTAGGTATACATACTCACATAAAGATTAGTATTTATGAGCATGTGTGTTTGTTCAATATACACATACACACAATCATATATAAATATATAGACACATATACATATGTGTTATATACATGTGTATATATAATTATGAGTATCTATACCCAACACACACAAACACACACTCATATAATAAGTATATATACATATATATAGACACACACATATACATAGAGATTAGTATTTATGTGTGTGTGTGTGTGTGTATGTGTCTATATATTCCTATACCAATACTCAACACACACACTAATATATACTAATCTCTATGTGTGAGTGTGTGGTGCACACACTCATTTATACTTATCTTATCTCTGTGTGTGTGTGTGTGTGGGTTATATACAAAATTAGTATATATGAGTGTGTGTGTGTTGGGTATTTATATATAGGCACACTCACACACAAACACACATATAAGGATTAGTATATATGTGTGTATGTGTGTGTGTGTGTCTCCATGTATGTGTATGCACCTAATATATGAGTCTGTGTGTATGTGTGTGCTTGTATGCATACATACTCACAATTGAATATATATATAGACATGTGTGTCGGGTATACATACTCACATACATGTGTGTATATATATTTATATGAGTATGTGTATATATGAGTGTGTGTGTATATGTCACACATACTCATATAAA
>JACERR010000254.1:0-7500 GCA_016760335.1 Gastrodia elata
GTCTACCAATGACACACCACATACATAGATATTAGTATATATGGGTGTGTGTGAGTGTTTGTGTGTCTATAGATATTTGTGTGTGTGTGTGTGTGAGTGTGTGTGTTCACTAATACATACACATGAGTATGTATACCCATGTGTGTGTTCATATATATATATATACTTATCTCTATATGTGTTTGTTTGTGACATAGGTACACACACTGAACACACACACACACAAAAACATGACCCAACACGCACGCACATGCACACACATATGTACTACTATATATATATGAGTATGTACACCCAACACATACACACACATAGATATATATATGTTGTGTGTATATATATATATATGTATGTGTGTGTGTGTGAGTATACCCATATATGAATGTAACGCATAGAGATAAGTATATATGAGTGTAAGTGTGTGCGTGTCAACAAATATATGGTTGTTGGCCATACATTCTCGCAAACACACTGAGATATATTTTAGTATATCAGAGTGTGTATGTGGTCAACACACACACACACACACTTATATATACAAACACATACTCATATAAATATCTGTGTGTATTTGTATATGTGTTGAGTATGTATATACACACACACACATGTATTTAGGTACTAATCTCTTTGTGTGTTTGACATATACATGTTGAGTATGTATACACACACACACATGTATTTATATACTAATCTCTTTGTGTGTGTCTATATAAACTTATATCTATGTGTTTGTGTGTGTGTGTGTTGTGTGTATGTATACCCAACACACATAACATACACACTTGTGTGTGCGTGCGTGTGTGCGTCTACCTAGCACATACACATAGAGATTAGTATATATGAGTGTGTGTGGGTGTTTCTGTGTCAATAGAATTTTGTGTGTGTGTGTGTGTGTGTGTGTGTGTGTTTGTGAGTGTTTGTTTACTCACACACAAAGATGAGTATGTATACCCATGTGTGTGTCTATATATATATACTTATTTTTATGTGTGTTTGTTTGTGACATTGACACACACTCCACACTCACACACACACATGAGTGTGTGCACACACGCACACACACAAACATGACCCAACAAACACACAGACATACACATATATATAATACATATATATGAGTTTGTATACCCAACACACACATACACACACATAGAGATAAATAAATTTATACATGGTGTGTGTGTGTGTGTCGATATCTATTTATATACGATATGTGTGTGTGTTTGTGTGTGCCTATATACTCATGTCTATGTGTGTCCACACAAATACACACATATGCTTGTGTGTTTGTGTGCACACACATAGAGTTAAATACATAGACAAATATACACACACACAAAATACACACTCATATATACTTATCTCCATATATGTGTGTTTCACACCTATGTATAACTACACACACATACTCATATATACCCAGTCATGGTACACACATACATAATAATCTCAATAGAACTTATGTGTGTGTGTGTGTGTGTGTGACACAAACACACACACACACTCATATATACATACTTGTGTCTGTGTGTGTAAGTGGGTGTATTGGGTATACGTACACATACACACATACACACACTCACAACTATATATATGTTATTATATATTCTGATCTTCATGCGTTGGCTATTGTGTGTGTGTGTGTGTTTATCTATATAGTTATCTCTATGCGTGCGTATTTGTCAATATAAATAAATAGATAAAGTTGTGTGTGCTATTTACATGTATGTCTACCCACACACAAACACACACATACACAGAAACAAGTATATATGAGTGTGTTTTGGATATATATTGTGTTGTGTTGCATCTGTAGTCTCTATGTGTGTGGCGTGTCTATATAAACATATATATATATATATATATATATCTGTGTGTGTGTATGCGTGCACACGTGTGTATGTTTGTGTGTGTGTGTGTCTCCATGTTTCATGCACACACACATACATATTATTCTCTATGAGTGTGTGTGTTTGTGTTTGTAGAGACACACACATTGAGATTAGTATATATATATATATATACAGATATATTATATGGTTGTGAGTATGTATACACATATAAATATATAGACATACATAGAGATTAGTATATATGAGTGTGTGTGTGTGTGTTTTGTGTGTGTGTATGTGTTTTGTGTGTATGTGTATCTATATATATAGACACACACACACACATACACACAAACACGCTCACACATGGAGTTAAGTAAATATGAGTGTGTATGTATACCCATGCGTGTGTGAGTGTGTGTGACTGAGTGTGATACACGCACACACAAACACATTGAAATTAGTATATATGAGTGGGTATATATACTCACAATCTTATATAAATATATAGACACACACATGTATGTGTGCACTCATACCAACACACACACACAAAGAGATTAGTATATATGAGTGTGTGTGTATATGTGTGTGTGTGTGTTTGTCTATATATATACACACACATAAAAATTAGTATGTATACACACACACTCATAAATACTTATGACACTTCCATACTCATATATATATTTAGGCACACACAGACACTTATATATACTAGTCTGTATTTATATATATACTTATCTCTATGTTTATATGTGTGTGTACATATAAATATATAGACACATGTCTGTGTGTTTCTCTACTAATCTCTCAGTGTGTGTGTGTGTGTTTGTGCTAGTTGTGTGTATGTATGTGTATCTGTGTGTGTCATACACGCACACACACACACACACACTTTTATATACTAATCTCCATATATATATACCAACACAAATACACACACACTCATATATACTTATCTATATATATTAGGTATACATACTCATATATAGATATTAAGTGTGTGAGATACACACACACACACACACAAACACACACACATAGAGATAACACACACTCATATATACTAATCTCTATGTATGTGTATTTGTGTGTGTGTTTGTATGCGTATGTGAGTGTGTGTCTTTCATACATAATCTTTATACATGAGTGTGTTTGTGTGTATCTATATATTTATATACGGTTGTGTGTGTGTCACACACACGCTCATATCGATTGTAAGTATGTACACCCAACACACAAATATATATATATATATATATATATACATATATGATGTGTGTGTTTGTGTGTCAGTATATATACTAATCTCTATGTGTGTGTGTGTGTGCTGAGTATATATGCACAGAATCATATATTGCATACACACACACACACTCATAAATATATATATATATATATAGGCACACACACACACAATCTCACACACATAGAGATTATATAGACACATACACATAGTGATAAGTATACTCAACACACACATATATGGAGATAAGTATATATGAGTGTGTGTGTCTGTATCACACATAGAGATAAGTATATATGAGTGAGTTTGTATGTGAGTGTGCATAAGTGTGTTTGTATTAGGTGTGTTTGGGTGTGTGTGTTTGTGTGTGTGTGTCTCCATATGTGTATTTGGTGTGTGCGTATATATATACTTATCTTTGTGTGTGTTCAGTGTGTGTATGTTTGTGTATGTTGGGTATACATACTCTCATATATACAGTATGTGTGTGTGTGCCTACATACATACATACAGACACACACACTAATGTGTGTGCGTGTGTTGGGAACACACCCCAACACACAAGTATATATATATATATATATATATATATATCTATGTGTGTGTGATAATACATATGTGTGCATGTGTTGGGTATACATACTCACACACAGACACATGTGTTATCACATACACATAGATATTACACATGTGCGAACCCAACACACACACATGAGTGTGTGTATCTGTATGCATGTATGTAGAGAGAGAGACACACACGCATATATGAGTGTATATGTGTATATGTGTGTGTGCATGTGTGTGTCTGTATGAGTGTGCGTGTGTATACATGTATATACCCAAAAACACACATGTGATATATATATATATATATATATATATATATATATATGTGTGTGTGTGTGTGTGTGTGTGTGTGTGTGTATGTGTATGTGTGTGTATGTGTGTGTATGTGTGTGTATGTGTGTGTATGTATACCCAATACACACACACACACACACATATACTATTCTCTATACCCTACACATAAAATAGAGAGTATGCACATATAATCAAAATTAGTATGTATTGGCACCACACACGTATATTTTCACACATATAGATATATATAGGTATATAAATATATAAACAGACATACACACATACACATATGCATATTATATATGTATGTGTTATTACACACATACATATATATATATATAGACATGTGTTGGGTAACACAGATGTTTATATACCCACACCAGATAAGTGTACTAAACTCACACACACACACACACATGGAGATGTGTGTGTGTGTATATGTATATAATGGTTGTGATAACACATGCGCCTATGTATTATATATATATATATATATACACGATTGTGATAGACACACACACAACACACACTCACACACAAACTCACACACACACGCATAAAGAGATTCTTATATATGAGTATGTGAGTATATATATATATATATATATGTATATATATATATATATATATATATATATATATATATATAGATATATATATACACACACGGTTGTGATAGACACACACACACAACACACACTTACACACAAACACACATAAAGAGATTCTATATATGAGTGTATGAGTATGTATACCTAGCACATTTTGTATATGTGTATATGTTATCTCTATTTGTGTGTGTGTGTGCATCTATGAGTGTGTGTGTGTGTGTTTTTGTGTTAGGTATACACATAGAGATTAGTATATACACACACACTCATAACATGAGCAGGGTATACATACTCACAACACATACACACACACACACAATACACATATATCGAGACACATACACATATATAGAGATTAGTATATACTTATGTATACATACTCATTACCATATATATATATATATATACACACACACCCAAATAAGTGCAATTTTACATGTACATATGAGTGTGACTATGTGCACACATACACAGACATGTGTGTGTTAGGTATACATACTAAGCTCTATGTGTGGGTGTGTTGTGAGTATGTATAGCCAATACACACACACATACACACACACACACACTGTGTAGGATATACATACTCTCTCTCACACACATAGTGTCTGTGTGTGCATAAATACACACACTCATATATACTAATCTCTATGTGTCTATGTTTGTGTTTATGTGTGTGTGTGTCTGTATACATACACACACACACACACACACACACATACACACACACACACACACTGATATCACACACACACATAGATAAGTGTGTGTGTGTGTGTGTCTATATATATACTGATCTATCACACATAAACATACACACTCATATATACTAATCCCCAATTATGTGTGTGTGTGTGTGTGTGTGTGTGTGTGTTTGTCAGTATGTATATATCAATATATGAGTGTGTTAGACACACACATACACATGTCTATATATAAGTAGTGTGTGTTTGTGTGTATATGTGTGTGTTTGTGTGTGTGGGTATACATACTCACAACTATATAACACACACATACACACACACTTATCTATATGTGTGTGTGTCTATATATTTGTTTATGATTGTGAGTCTGTATACCTAACACACACACCCACACACACACATTTATATATATGTCTCTGTGGGTGTATGTGTTTATATATATGAGTATGTTTCTATATATATGTGAGTATGTGTATTTGTGTGTGTGTGTCTAAATATATATACTGCTGTATGTGTGTGTTTATATGTATTGGGTATGCATACTCATACACATACAAACACACACACATATAAGTAAATAATGCACACACACACACTCATAAATACACACTCACAATTATATATAAATATATTTACATGAGTTTTTGTGTGTATGTGTGTTACATAGAGTTTAGTATACATCAGAGTTTGTGTATATGTATGTGTGTGTTGGGTATACATACTCACAACCACACGCACACTCATATAATTATATAGACACACGCACACTCATGTGTGAGTATATATATCCAACACACACACACACTCATGTATACCCTCTCTATCTGTGTCTATGTGTATAGACACACACCACACACACACATCCTCACACACTCATATATACTTATCTCTATATGTGTATGTATATGTATGCACACACACACACACACACATAAATACAAATATATACACCCATAGAGATAAGTATATATGAGTATGTGTGTGTGTGTAGGGTGAACATCGGTATATGAATGTGTGTGTGTGTGTGTGTTTGGTATACAAACATATATATGACTGCGTGTGTGTGTGTGTATATATGGTAGTGAGTATGTAGACCCAACATACACACATATATGTGATGGTTTATATATATCTATGTGTTTGTGTGTTCGATAAACATACTTACATCCATATATGTGTGTGTGTATGTGTTGGGTATACATACTCACAACTCTAGATACACACACACACACACACACACACTTATATATTTGTATGTATTTCCTACACATACATAGATACACACATATATATACTTATCTCTATGTGTGTGTGTATGTGTTGGGTATACTAATCTCTATATTATGTGTGTGTGGGTCGTATATATGTTTGTGTGTGTTTACCTACTCACAACCATGTGAGTGTATGTGTATATATATATATATATATATATGTACATGTATGTGTGAGTTGTTTACCCAATATATAGACACACACAGCACACACACACACATATGCACAGACACACATACATCATATATACTAATCTCTATGTGTGTGTGTGTATGTGTGTGTTTGGTATACAACTCATATTCATACTCTATGGAGATATATACATGAGTTTGTTTTTAGGTATACATACTTACAATTGTATATATCTGTGAGTATATATACCCAGCACACACACACACACACACACACAGACATGGAAATTAGTATATATATATATTAGTGTGTGTGTTTGTGTGTATATATATGAGTGACTTGTACATATTTATGACACTCACACACACACTCATACACACTTATATAAACTTGTCTCTATGAGTATACATACTCACAATTATATATGTGAATGTGTGTGTTTGTAGACATACACACACATACATATAGATAAGTACAAGTGTGTGTATGAGTATACATACTCATAACTATAATATACACAAGCATACACAACTATATAGACACAACACACACACAAACAATCGTATATATATTATATATATATATATATATATATATATATATATATATATATATATATATATATAGATGCAAACACACACACACACTCATATATATATATATATATATATATATCTGTGTGTGTGTGTGTGTATACTGTGTGATCATATAAAAGTATATATACACACACACAAACACACACACATGAAGACTAGTTTATATGAGTGTGTGTGTGGTGTGTGTGTGTGTGTTTGTGTGTTTGGTATGCATACTCACACACATCGTATACCCAATAC
>JACERR010000254.1:15000-22500 GCA_016760335.1 Gastrodia elata
TATACAAACACATGTATAGAGATTAGTATATATGAGTGTGTGTGTATGTGTTGGGTATACATAATTACAACAATATATATATATATATATATATTTCTATGTGTGTATGTGTGTGTGTGTATTGGGTATATATACTCACAACCATATATAAATATAGACACACAAACACAAAAACACACACATAGAGATTAATATATATGAGTGTATGTATGTGTGTATCTGTGTTCGGTATACATACTCAGAACTGTATATAAATAATATAGACAGACACACACAAACATCATATATAAATATACTAATCTGTGTGTGTGTGTGTGTGACACACATAGAGATTACACACTCATATATACTAATCTACTAAATATATAGACACGCATATGAAGATAAGTATATATGAGTCACACACACACATGCTCTTATATACTAACCTCTATGTGTGTGTATTTGTTTGTTTGTATGTGTGTATGTGTGTTTGTTTGTCTATGTGTGTATGTATATATATTATAATCTATATGTATACCCAATCCATGCGCACACATACTCACAACCGTCTAAAAATATATAGACACATATATAAAAACAACTATAAAGATACTCACACTCACACACACGCACACACATAAATTAGTATATATGAGTACGTATACCCAACACACACACACAGTCATATATACTAAGCTCTCTCTCTCTCTATATATATATATATATATATATATATATATACATATATGTTTATATCTATATGGTTGTGAGTATGTATATATAATATATATGATTGTGAGTATGTATACCCCAACACTCATACACATAAAAAAAGTATATATGAGTGTGTATTCATGTGTACACTCATATATATATAACACATATATATACACATCTATATCAGTGTGTGTGTTTATATATTAGCACACACAGACGCAACACGCACACATATAGACACACTTACAACATATAGATAAATATGTGTGTGTGTGTCTATAAATATATATACACACATATAGACACACTCACAACTGTATATATATAAGCACACACAGACATACACACACACAATCATGTGTATATAGTTATCTCCATGATGTGTTTGTCTGGGTGTGTGTCTATATATACATACTCACAACCGTGTATATATATATATAGACACGCACACACACACTCACTCATATATATCTGTGTGTCGGATGTGTGTGTGTGTGTTTATTAGGTATATGTATATATATATATATATATATATGTCTGTGTATGTGTATTTATAATTAGACACACAGACACATTTGATATGAGTGTGTGTACACATACACTCATATATAAATACTCATAACTATATAAATATATATATATATATATACATAAACACACACACACCATATATATATATATAGACACACACACATTTAGTATATATGAGTGTGTGTCTATGTATTTTTATATATGTGTGTGTTTTTATATAGCATAATATATACGTGTGTGTCTATATATTTATATACGATGTGAGTGTATTGGGTATACATACTGACAACCATACATAAATTAATATATATATATATATATATAGAGACACACACACAACACACACACATACACACACTCTTATATATTAATCTCCATATGTGTATGTGTGTATCTGTGTGTGCCTATATATATATATATATATATATATATATATTGACATACAGTTATGAGTATGTATACCCAACACACTCATATATAGTTATCTCCATGTGTGTGTATGTGTATCTATGTGTGCCTATATATATAGATATACACACACACATATACACATAAACACACACACACAACCACATATTAATCTTTATGTGTGTTTGTGTTTGTATGTATGTGTTGGGTATATATATTCACAACTGTATACAAATATATGACTTATCTGTATGTGCGCGTGCGTATGTCTATATATATATACATGGAGGTGTATACATAGTCGCACACACACATACACGCACACGCACAAAAACACACACATACACACACACGCGCGCACAAAAACACACACACACACGCACAAAAACACACACATAGAGATTAGTAGATATGAGTGTGCGTGTGTGTGTGTGTGCGCGCTAGGTTTACATACGGGTGTGTGTGTGTGTGCATCAATATATATATAAATATAAATAAATATATATATAAATATATATACATATATATATATATATACATTATATTATATATATCTGTGTGTGTCTTATACATACTCACAATCATATATAAATACTTAGACACACACATTTATGTATACAAACACACACACACACACACCCGTATTTATATATAAACACACACACACACACACACACACACATATATATATATATATATATATATATATATATATTTATACATGTATATAACACATATGTGTGTGTTTATATATTTAAATACAGTTACGAGTATGTCCACCCAACACACACACACATATGTATACCCAACACACAGATATATACGCACACACACACACACATGTATACCCAACACACAGATATACACACACACACACACACACACACACACGCATATGTACTAATCCCTATCCATATGTGTTTGTGAGTTTGTGTGTATGTGTGTTTATATATGTATACAGTTGTGTGTGTATGTGTGTGTGTGTTGGGTCTACATACTTAAAATCATAAATAAATATATAGACACACACATAGACACACACTTTTATGTTATGTATTCATATACATGCAACCACACACCTTACACACACTGACACGCACACATACACTCATATATAATAATCTCTATGTGTGTATATGTGTATGTGTGTGTCTCTACATACATGCATACAGACACACACACACACAAATACATACACTTAGATATTAGTATATAAAAGTGTGTGTATTGGGTATACAGAGTTACAATTATTTTTATATATATAGACACACACACATATGTGTTATATATTGTGTGTGTGTGTCTATATATATAAATATATATATATATAAACACACATAAACAATTATAGATATATCAGTGTGTGTGTGTGTGCACCATATATACTAATCTCTATATAAATACACACACACACACACACACACATATATATGTGGGTGTTGGGTATACATACTCACAAATGTATATAAATATAAAGACACACACACATATGTGTTTTTAATCATATACATGCACACACTGACACACTCATATATACTTATTTTTAGGTGTGTTGGGTATACATACTCACAACTACATATAAATTAGTATATATGAGTGTGTGTGTGTCTATGTGTGTGTATTTGTGTGGTATGTGTGATAACACATATATATACTATAAGTATAAGTATAAATTAAAATATATAAACACACACACACTTATATATACTCATCTCTATGTGTGTGGGTTTGTGTCTTTATAATTATACATACACACACAACCATATATATATATATAAATATATATATATATATTTATATATTTATATACATGTGTACACACACTTATATATACACCAACACAAACACACAAGTATGTATACCCAACACACACACTCATATATACTAATATCTATGTATATGTATTTATGTGTGTGTATATGTGTTGGGTATATAATACATATGTATATATGTGTGTGTGTGTGTGTGTGTGTGTAATGATGTGTATACATAATCGCATATATATTTATATATAGATGTCTCTACACACACATATATATATATATATATATATATATATATATATATATATATATATACTTATACTTTTCAATGTGTGTGTGTGTGTTCGGTATACATACTTGTGAGTGTGTTGGGTATATAACACATACGTACTTATGAATATGTGTGTGTGTGTGTTTATATATATATATATATATATATATATATATATATATATATATATGTAGAAAAGTACATGCATATATGAGTGTGTGTTTGTGTGTGTAGGTGTGTATATATATATGTCACAATCATATATAAATTTAATTGACACGCACATAGAGATATATATTTATGTGTTTATATATTTATAAATGGTAGTGATATATATATAGATATATATAACACATATGTGTGAATGGTGTTGTAGCCCAGTTGTTGAGGCTTAGGATTTGTTAACCCAGGTCAAGGGTTCAAATCCCGCCGGCCACACATAAGGAAAAATATATATATATTTATATATATAACACATAGGTGTGTTTGTTTTTGTGTTTGTGTGTACACACAGACACACACATAGAGATAAGTATATATGAGTATGTGTGAACACACACATATAGAGACACACACTTAGAGATTAGTATATATGAGTGTGTATATGTATATGGGTATGTTTCAATATATATACACACACACAAAGATTATATAACAATAACACATACGTGCGTGCGTCTATATATTTATATAAGATTATGAGTAGGTATACCAAACACACATGCGTACACATAGACACACTCATATAACAAACACATATGTACTCACAACTATATATTTATAGGCACATACTGACACACACACACACATCATATATAAATAATCTCTAGGTGTGTGTGTTTATGTGCTTGTGTGTGTGTGTATATATATATATATATTTGTCAGTATTTATACCCAATACACGCACACCCAACACACACACAAAGAGATTTGTATATATGAGTGTGTGTGTGTGTCTATATATTTATATATGATTTTGAGTATGTATATCCAACACACACACATACACACATACTCATATATACTTATCTCTATGTGTGTGTGCTAGGTGGGGTGTGTGTGTTCAGTATACACATAGACATTAGTATATATGAGTGTGTGCATGTGTATGTATTTAAATACATACACACACACACATAGATATTAGTATATATATACATTTATGTGTGTGTATTAGGTATACATACTCACAACCGTATATAATTATATAGACACACACACACACACTCATATATATATATACACACACACACATGCATATATACTTATCTCTATGCGTGTGTGCATGTGTCTATATATGTGAGTATGTACATGTATAAATATATACCTCTATGTGTGTGTCTATATATATATCAAAATAAACACATATTTATATGTATACCCAACACAAACACACACTCATATATACTAATTTCTATGTGTGTGAGGCTCTCTCTCTCTCTCTATATATATATATATATACTTATACTTATCTCTATGAGTGTGTGTGGGTGTCAATAAATATATAATATTGTGAGTATGTATATCCAAAAATATATAGACACACACACATATGTGTTATATACATATATATATATATATATTTATTTATTTATACAGACACACACACTATACATACTTATACTTATTTCTATGTGTGCGTGTGTGTGTGTCTTTACATATAAGCATATAGACACACTCATATATATTAATTTCTATGTGTGTGCATGCATATATATATATATATATATATATCTGTGTGTGTATATATAAAGATTAGTATATATGAGTATGTGTGTGTGTGTGTTGGGTATACATACTCATCACACACATATACTTATCTTTATGTGTGTGTGTGTGTGTCTGTGTGTATGTATGTGTGTGTGTCTATATACATATATACATATACAGGTATATATGTAGACACCCAATTGTATATAGATATAGACACCCACATATATGTGCTATAGAGTATATATTAGTTTGTATGTGTGTATACCCAACCATATATATATACACATATATAGACACATCCAACCATATATATATATATAAACACACGCATGTATGCATTAAATACTAATACAAATATATAGACACATACACACACAAACACACACATACACACAAAGTATATATATACTCACAATACACATACACACACGTCTGCATTATATACACATAAAAAAATACAGGCACACACAAACACACACACACACACTCATATACATACACACACACATATACCAATCTCTATATATATGTTTGTGGGTGTGTGTGTTTGTGTGTGTGTGTGTGTGTATTATGTGTGTATGTATTTGTGTGTGTGTGTGTGTGTGCTGGGTATACATACTCACAATTATATATAAATATATACACACAAATACACACACATGGACTAGTATATGTGTGTGTGTGTGTGTTGGGCGTATAGACTTTCAATCGTACATAAGCATATAGACATGCACACATAGAAATATACATACATAAATATAATATATATGAGTGTGTGTGTGTGTGTTTATGTGTTTATATATATATATATATATATATATATATATACAACACACACACACACACACTCATATATACTTATTTCCATGTGTGTGTGTACACACACACACATACACTCATATATACTAATCTTTATATATGTGTGTTTGTGTGTGTATATACATATTTATAAATGATTGTGAGTATGTATACCCAGCACACACATACAAACACACACTCATAGATACTAATCTCTATGTGTGTGTGTGTGTGTGTTGTGTGTCTTCGGTATACATACTCACACTCATATATAAATATGTGTGTGTGTGTTAGGTATACATACTCACATATACTTATCTTTATATATACATATATATATACACACGATTCTGTGTGTGTCTTTATACTAATATCTAACACATATACACAAACACACATATATAGAGATTAGTATATATGAGTTTGTGTGTGTGTGTGTGTGTCTATACATTTATATATGATTATGTGTATGTATACCCAACATACACACACACAAATATATATATATACTAATCTCTCTAAGTGTGTATGTGTGTGTCTATGTGTGTTTATATATTTATATACATACACACACACACACAATCATAGAGATTAATATATATACGTGTGTGTGTGTGTGTGTGTATTGTTTATAGATACTCACAATCATATAAAAATATATAGACACACATATGCACTTATATATATATATATATATGTATGTACATGTACAAATATATATTTCTATGTCTATCTATATATATGTTTTTGTATATACATATATATATATATATATCAAAACACACACATATATATATACTAATCTCCATGTGTGTGTGCTTCTCTCTCTCTTTCTCACTATATATACACTTATACTTATCTCTATGTGTGTGTATGTATCTCTTTGTATATATACATACAGAGACACTCATAATATATACTAATCTCTATGTGTGTGTTTTGTCCATATATAAATATATAGACACACACACACGTATGTGTTACCACACATACATATATACTAGTCTTTATGTATGTGTGTGTTTATGTGTGTGTGTGTGTATATATATATATATATATATATATATATATATATATATATATATATATTTAGGCACACACAACTGTATATATATATACACACATACCCAAATACAGAAATACACAAATATACACACATAGAGATTAGTATATATGAGTGTGTGTGTGTGTGTTTATATAAATATATGGCACACACAGACACACTCATATATACTTATCTCCATGTGTGTGTGTACACACACACACACACACACTCATATATACTAATCTTTATATATGTGTATTTATGTGGGTGTG
>JACERR010000254.1:27500-32500 GCA_016760335.1 Gastrodia elata
TATTTATATGTGTGTATGTGTGCAGGTATATATGAGTGCAAATATATGAGTGTGCCTGTGTATGTGAGTGTGAGTGTGTGTGTGTGTGTGATAACACATACATGTATAAGTACACACACGTATGTATTGTCATACACACATGTAAGTATTTGGTATATCTAAGTGTGTGTATTTGTATACACATGTAAGTGTGCATGTGACCTAGACTTTAGTATATATATATGTGTTATGAGTGTGTGTGTGGGTGAATGTGTGTGTGTTTGTGTATGTGTGTTTGTCTATTTATTTATATACGGGTATGAGTATATGTGGGTGTGTGTATGTGTGTTAGGTATACATGCTCACAATAGTATATAATTATTTAGACACACACATGTGTGTGTGTGTGTGTGTGTCTGTATATTTGTCTATCTATATATGTATACCCAACACACACATACAAACACACACAAACACACATATACACGCACATACACTCATATATACTAATCTCCATGTGTGTGCGTGTGTGCATATGTCACACACACACTCATATATACTAATTTGTGTATATCAATATATACATATATACACACACACTCATATATACTAATATTTATATGTGTGTTTATGTGTGTGTGTTGGGTATACATACTCACAACCATATATAATTATATAGACACAAACACACTCATACATAGGCACATAAAGATTAGAATATATGAGTGAGATATATATATATATATATATATATATATATATATAAACCCAACACACACACACACATAGAAATTAGTATATATGAGAATGTGTGTGTGGTGTGTGTGTGTGTGTCTATATACTTTTACATGGTTATGATTATGTATACGCAACATACACACACACACACACACACACACACATGTATATATATATATTATATATATATAAATATATAAATATATATATATATATATATACATGTATATAATAGGTACATCCGTGTGTCTATATATTTATATACAACACACTCATATTTATTTATCTCCATGTGTGTGTTTGTTGGGCATATATATTCACAAATGTATACAGATATATATATGCTCATCCATGTATATAAATGCACACACACATGTATGTATGTCTATATATGTATATATATATGTGCATGCATGTAGAGACATATATAAATGAGTGTGTGTGTGTGACACATACACACACACACATTAGTACATAAGTGTGAGTATGTATACCCAACACACACACTCATATATACTAATCTCTATATGTGAGTATGAATACCCAACACACACACACATACATACTTGTTAATATTATTTATATACATATATATATATATATATATATATATATATATATATATATATATATTATTCTCTATTGTGTGTGTGTGTGTTGAGTATGCATACCCAACACACACACACATATATGGTTGTGGGTATGTGCATACTCAACACACATATATACTTATCACACATAAACACATATATATAGTAGACACATAAATGAGTGTCTTATCACACAACACGTGTGTGTGTTTGTGTATTACTATATATATTGTGTGTGTGTCTTTTGAATGTTAGGTGTACATACTTATACATAGTGTCTACATATTATAACACATACACACACACACACACACTTATATATAATAATCTTTATTTGTGTGAATTTGTATGTTGGGTTTACATACTTATCTAAACATGAGTATGTGTGTGTGTGTGTATTGGGTATACATTCTCACAACCGTATAGGGGGTAAGTGTGAGTATGTCTATATGTGAGTATATATATATATATATCTGTGTGTGTGTGTGTGTGTGTGCATGTGTGTGTGTGTATATAGATATTTACACACACACACACACACACAAAAACACACACATAGAGATTAGTATATATGAGTGTGTTATATATATATACCCAACACACTCACACACTCTACACACACACTCATATATACATATATACATACATATATATATATATATATATATATATATATGTATATACAGACACAACACACACACTCATATATCCACTATATATATATATATATGGATACAGACACACACATAGAGATTAGTATATATATATATATATTATTTTTTTTTATGTGTGGTCGGTGAGATTTGAACCCATGACCTGGGATTACAAATCCTGAGCCTCAACCACTTAGCTACAACACCATTCACTAAAGATTAGCATACATATATCTGTATGTGTGTTTGTGTGTGTGTGTGTGTGTTTATGTGTGCTTATATATATATATATATATATATATATATTCATACACAGAACCATATATATGTCTATTCATATATTTATATATAGTTGTCAGCATATATAACGAGTGTGAGTATGCTTATATACATATACATATGTATATACATACACACAACCTTATACATGTCTATCTATAAATTTATATATGGTTGTGAGTATGTATATATGAGTGTGAGTATATCTAAGTGTGTCTATATATATATATATATATATATATATATATGAGTGTGTGTATGCATCTATGTGTGCCTATATATATATATATATATATATAACACCACAAACATGCTTACAAACACACACACTCATATATACTTATCTCTATCTGTGTATATATGAATAAATATATGTGTGCGTGTGTCTATATATTTATATACAGTTGTGAGTATGTATACTGAACACACACACATAAAAATTGATATATATGGTGTGTGTGTGTGTGTGTCTCACACACACACACTCTATATATTTATATATATACACACACACAAACAAACACACACACACACACATAAAGATTAGTTTATATGAGTGTGTGTTATATATATATACCCAACACACTCACACACTCTACACACACACACTCATATATATATATATATACATATATATATATATATATATATATTTATATATATATATATATATATATATATAGACACACAGACACACTCACATATCCACTGTATATATATATTTATATATGGATACACACACACATAGAGATTAGTATATATATATATAGACACGCACACACACACACACACACTGATATGTATATTCTCTATGTGTGTGTACTTTCAACCGTATAGACACTCATATATATATATATGTATATATATATATTTATATATATATATATATATACATACATACATGTGTGGAGATTATTATATATGAGTGTGTGTGTTTGTGTGTCTATATATTCTTTTGAATAAATATATGAGTGTGTGTGTGTGTTTGCCTATACATACTCATTTTGATTATATATATGAGTGTGTGTGTGTGTGTGTTTATATACATAACACGCACTCATGGGTGTGTGTTCGCGTGTGTTATGTATAGATACACCCACACGCACACACAAACACACAGACATAGTGATGGATATACATACTTACAACCATATAATATATATATATATATATATATATACAAATTAAGTATGTGTGAGTATGTATACCCACATATGTATATATACCCAAATACAGATATATATATATATATACACACACACACCCATGGAGATTAATATATATGAGTGTGTTGGGAATAAATACTCATAGCCATATATTGCACATAGTCACACTCATATATACTTATAAAATTGCACTTATTTGGGTGTGTGTGTATATGTATATATATATATATATATATATATATATGGTAATGAGTATGTATACACAAGTATATATTAATCTCTATATGTGTGTATGTGTCTCAATATGTGTGTATTGTGTGTGTGTGTATGTGTTGTGAGTATGTATACCCAGCTCATGTTATGAGTGTGTGTGTATATAGTAATCTCTATGTGTATACCTAACACAAACACACACACACACACACTCATAGACGCACACACACACACACAAATAGAGATAACATATACACATATACAAAAATGTGCTAGGTATACATACTCATACACTCATATATGAGAATCTCTTTATGTGTGTTTGTGTGTAAGTGTGTGTTGTGTGTGTGTGTCTATCACAACCGTATATATATATATATATATATATATATACTCACACACTCATATATAAGAATCTCTTTATGCGTGTGTGTGTGAGTTTGTGTGTGAGTGTGTGTTGTGTGTGTGTCTATCACAATCGTGTATATATATATATATATAATACACAGGCGCATGTGTTATCACAACCATTATATACATATACAGACACACATCTCCATGTGTGTGTGTGTGTGTGTGAGTTTAGTATACTTATCTGGTGTGGGTATATAAACATCTGTGTTACCCAACGCATGTCTATATATATATATATATGTATGTGTGTAATAACTCATACATATATAATACGCATATGTGTGTGTGTGTGTATGTGTGTTTATATATTTATATACCAATATATATCTATATGTGTGAAAACATATGTGTGTGGTGCCTGTACATACTAATTTTGATTATATGTACATACTCTCTATTTTATGTGTAGGGTATAGAGAATAGTATATGTGTGTGTCTATGTGTGTATTGGGTATACATACACACACATACACACATACACACACACACACACACACACACACACACACACAGATATATATATATATATATATATATATATATATATATATATGTATATATATATATATATATCACATGTGTGTTTTTGGGTATATACATGTATACACACACACACTCATATAGACAGACACACACACACACACATATACATATATACACTCATATACGTGTGTGTGTCTCTCTCTTTACATACATGCATACAGATGCACATACTCATGTGTGTGTGTTGGGTACGCACATGTGTAATATCTGTGTGTATGTGATAACACATGTGTGTGTGTGTGAGTATGTATACCCAACACATGCACACGTATGTATTATCACACCCACATAGATATATATATATATATATATACGTGTGTGTTCCTAACACATGCACACACATTAGTGTGTGTGTCTGTATGTATGTATGTAGACACACACACACACATACTGTATATATGAGAGTATGTATACCCAACATACAC
>JACERR010000254.1:40000-47973 GCA_016760335.1 Gastrodia elata
TGTTACACACATGCATATATATATATATATCTATGTATGTGTGTGTGTGTGTGCTAGGTATACATACCTATATATATGTATTATACACATGGTGTGTGTGTGTGTGTGTGTTGATTTGTGTTTGTGTATGTGGGTGTATTGAGTGTATGTGTTTAGGTCATAAGCAAACACACATATAGATAAGTTTATATATATAAACACACACACACAAATCTCTATAAATACACAAATACTCACTCACACTCTTAATTTACTAATCTCTATGTGTGTGTGTGTGTGTGTTGGGTATACATACACATAACACACACACACACAAATAAATAGAGATAAGTATATAGAGACAGACATACATAGAGATTAGTATATAAATACATGTGTTTGTGTGTGTACACACACACCATATGTCTATATAGACACACACACTACACACACACACACAAATATGTATATGAGTGTGTGTGTGTGTGTGTGCTTGTGTCTATATATTTATATACACTCATATATACACACAAACATATATATATATATATATATGTGTTGTATACATAAACACACACACCACACACACACAAACACATATATATATACCAACACACACAAACACACACTCACATATACACACACGAACATATATATATATATATATATATATACATATATATATATATAGATATATATCTAAGTTTGTAGGATACACACACACACACACACCCAAAGACATGCACACACACACTCATACACACATAAACACACACACACACACACACACACATATATATAACACACACACACAGATATTAGTATATATGAATGTGTGTGTGTGTATATATATATATATATATATATATATCTATGTGTGTGTGTTTGGTATACATACTCATAACTATATATAAATATATAGACACACACACACACACAAACAAACACACACACATGCACACACACATATATGTATGTATATATATATATATATACACACAAAAACACATATATAGAGATGAGTATATATGAGTGTGTGTATGTGTTGGGTATACATCTCTATGTGTGTTTGTGTGTGTGTATATTTATATATTTATGTACACTCATATATACACACACAAACATATATATATATTTTATACATACACACAAAAATGCATATATATACCCAACACACACAAACACACACTCACATATACACACAAACATATATATATATATATATATATATATATATATATATATATATATATATATATATATGTTTGTTGGATATACACACACGTACGCACACATATAGACACACACACACACACACATATATAACATACACACGCATAGATATTAGTATATATGTGTATGTGTGAGTATATATATATATATATATATATATATACATAAATATATGTGTGTGTGAGTGTGTGTGTTGGGTAAATATATAGACACACTTATACAAACAAACAAACACAAGCATATATATATATATATATATATATTTATATATATATACACACACACAAATATATAGACACACACACACAAACACACACAAATATATATGAGTATGTGTGTGTGTATCTGTATGTTTGTGTGTGTGTGTGTTGGGACAATGATATATATATATACACACACATATATATGTGTGTGCATACTCACGTGCATACAGACACACACTCATACACACATAGCCAATACACACACACACACATTCACAAAACTGTGTGTGTGTGTGTCTATATACTCATAACAAATACACTCACACACACACACATATGTGTGTGTGTTTGTTGTGAGTATGCAGAGATGCACACACACACATTGAGATAAGTATAAATATATATATATATATATATATATATATATAAAATATATTGTGTAACAAAATAAGTATGTATACCCAACACAAACTATACACACATACATAGAGATTAGTATATATATATATGTATATATATATATATGTATATATATATATATATATATATATATATATATATATATGGTTGTGTGTATGTGTATGTGTGTGTGTGTTGCATGTATATATAGTTGCAAAATATATATATACATACTCAGAACCTTATATTTATATAGACACATGCAAAAACTCATATATGTGAGTGTGTTTACTCACAATAGTATATATATTTATACACACACACTCATATAACCAACACAACACACACACACTCATATATACTCTTATAGACATACATGTGTGTGTACATAGACATACTAATCTTTATTTGTATGTGTTTGTGAGAGTGTATCACACAAACACACACATAAAAATATAGACATAATCACACACACACAAACTCACACACACATAAAGATTAGTATATACACATATATATACATGTGTAGAACACATACGTGCACACACACAGATATGTATATATATACATGCACAAACAAACACACACATACACACACATACATGGAGACACGCACACATAGAGATTTGTATATATGAGTGTGTGAGTGTGTTTGTGTGAGTTGGGTATATAGATACACACACACCCACACACAAACACACATACACATAAAGATTAGTATGTACACAGATGCACACATAGAGATTAATATATATATGTGTGTGTGTTGGGTATACATTCTTATAGATAACAGATACGTTGGTTTGTCTATATATTTATATACAGTTATATATTCATATACATGCACACATATGTGTTATATATATACTCACAACTGTATATATATATATAAATATACACACAATCATATATACTCATCTTTATGTGTCTGTGTGTGTGTGTTTGTATGCATGTATGTAGACACTTACATAAACACACATACATAGAGACTAGTATGGTTGTGAGTAATGCACATATATAAATATCTCTATGTGTGTGTGTATGTGTGTGTGTGTGTCTACATATGGTTGTGAGTATGTATATATACTCACAATCATATACATACTCACAACTGTATACATATATGAGTGTGTGTTTGTGTGTGTTGGGTATACTATAAATAAACATACATATAAAGATTAGTATATATTAGTATGTATGTATATAAAGCCATAGAGAAAAGTATAAGTATACACACACACACACACACTGATATATATATATAAATATATATATATATATATTCATATACATGCACACACACATACACACTCATATATACTTATCTCTATGTGTATTGGGGTATACTATAAATATATGCACACATAAATATTAGTATATATGAGTGTGTATATATATAAATATAGACATAAGTATAAGTATACACACACACATACACACCGATATATCTAATCACATACATGCACATACACACACACGTATTATTAGCTTATTTTGTTATATATATACACACAGGCTCATATATATATATGTTACACACACAAACACACACACATATTGAATATCATACACAGAAACACACACACTTATCTCTATGTGTGTGTGTGTATTTGTGTGTCTGTGTGTGTGTTGGGTATACATACTCATACTGATATACACACATATATACACACACACATATACACTAATCTACATGTATGTGTGTATACCAATTTATATATGTGTGTGTTTGTGTGTGTGTGTTTGTGTTGGATATACGTACTCAAAAACATATGCATGTGTGAGTGTGAATACTAAACACAGACACACAAACACACTCACATATATTAGTATATAAATATATACTCACACTCATATATACTTGTCTCTATGTGTGTCTATATATGGCGCAACCACACAAATATTGGTATATATATAAGTACTTACAATCGTATATATATATATATATATATATATATATATATATATATATATGTATGTGTGTGCATGTGTGTGTTTGCGTGTGCCCTATATATATCGGCACACACTTGTATATATATATATATATATTTGTATGTATAGACACACACAGACACACACAGATATATATGTATACCCAACATACAATATATATATATCCCACACACACGTTCACTAAGACACACATAGAGATTAGTATATATATGAGTCTATGTGTGTGTGTATATATATATATACTATGTGTTATATACATATGTGTATTTGTGTGTGTGTATACTTATCTATCTATATATATATATATATATATACATTTGTGTGAATGTTTATATGTGTGTGTTGGGTATATAACACATATGTCGATATATCTATATATATATACACATCTTCAGAGAGTGTGCGGGTGTATGTGTGTGGGTGTGTGCATGTGTCTATTGTGTGCCTGTGATGGTATGTGTGTGTGTATATATATATATATATCTATCTATATATATATATATATATATATATATATATATATAAATATTTATATATCTGTGTGTGTGTACATATATATTTGTGTGTGTGTGTTTGGTATACGTACTCACAACACACAAAAATACACATTCACACAAACACATTTGTGTGCACACACACACACATACTCATAAAGACACACGTGCACTCACACACAAACATGTGTGTGTGTCTATATATACTTAGATGTATAGAGCCACACACTCATATGTGCCTATATATTTATATATTTGTGAGTATATATGAGTGTGTGAGTGTGTGTTTGTGTGTATGTGTGTTCTGTGTGTGTGTCTAAGAATTGTGATGTGTGTGTGTGTGTGCGCACACATATATATACATATATACTAATCTCAATATGTGAGTATGTATACCCAACACAACACACATGCACATAGAGATTAGTATATATGAGTGTGTGTGTGTGTGTTATATTTATATACATATCTCTATGTCAGTGTGTTTGTGTGTATATATAAATACTTATAACTGTAGATATATATACATATCCAACCACACACATACACACACATATATACTAGTCTCTATGTGCGTGTGCAGACACACACACTCATATATACTAATCTCTATATGTGTGTGACATATGTGTTATATATATAAATATAGGCGTATATAGACACACATTAACACACACTCACATATTTGGGTAATACATAGACACACACACACAAACACAAACACTCATATATACACATTTACATGTGTGACACACACAAACACACACACACACACACGTGCGTGTGCGCAACCAAACACACATACGAGTGTATGTCAATATATTTATTTATAGTTGTGAGTATGTATGAGTGTCTGTCTATATATATATGTGTGAGTATGTACACACACACACATACTCATATATACTAATATGTATATGTGTGAGTATGTTCTATATATATATATATATAGCCTATATATATATATATTTATATATAAATAGACACACAAACACACTCACACATACCACACTCATATACAGTAATCTATGTGTGTGTGTGTTGGGTATGCACACTCACAACTGTATATAAATACACACACACTGTGTGTGTGTGTGTGTGTGTGTTTGTGCATGCGTTAGTGAGTGTGCACACAAACAGACAAACATACAAAAACCCAAACAAACTTATCATAATATATAGAGACACAAATCTCTATATGACAATATATACCCACAACACACTTTGTGTGTGCGTGTGTGAGTGAGTACATATATTATGAGTGTGTACATATATTATGAGAGTGTTTGTGTGTGTGTGTGCGTATATATATTATTAGTGTGTGTGAGTGTGTGTGTATGTGTTGGGTATACATACTCACAACCATATATAATAATATACAGATACACACACACACACACACACTATACATAGTCTCAACACACATCGTAATATGTATACCCAACATACACACACATACTCATATATAATAATCTCTATGTGTGTTTGTGTGTGTGTGTGTATTGGGTATACATACTCATAATGTGCGTTGCGACTATGTATTCTGTGTGTTCGTATAATTTATATATGATTATGAGTATGTATACCCAACACACACACACAATACATAGTCGTAAAACACATTGTGAATATGTATTCCCAACACACACACACACACACACACAAACACACACACATAGAGATTAATAAATATTAGTGTGTGTGTGTTGTTACTCACACCCATATATAAATATATAGACACGCATTGGGTATAATACTCACAACCGTATATAAATATATAGATACACACACACACATATGTACATACATATTTATCACACAAATCTATAGACACACACACGTATGTGTTATCACAAACACACAGATATATATATATATATATATATATATACATATATATGTACACATACACACACAAACACACACATATAAAGATTAATATATATAAGTGTGTGTGTGTCTATATGTTGTGTGTGTATGTTTATATATATATATGTATGTGTGATATAGACTATATATAGACACACACACACACACACACAAACACACACACATAGAGATTAATATATATTAGTGTGTGTGTGTTGGGTACTCACACCCGTATATAAATATATAGACATGTATTGGGTATACCTACTCATAACCATATATAAATATATAGACAGACACACACACACATGTACATACATATTTATCACACAAATATATAGACACACACATATGTGTTATCACAAACACACAGATGTATATATATATATACATATATATATATATATATATATATATATATATATATATATATATATACACACACACACATACAAGTACACACACATAATCTTCGTATATATGAGTGTGTGTGTGTCTATATGTTGTGTGTGTGTTTATATATATATGTAATATAGACTATATATAGACACACACACACACACAAATTTACACACATAGAGATTAGTATATATTAGTAGATATGTCTGTGAGTGCTTATGTATGCGTGTTCAGTATATAAATGTTAGTGCATATGTATCTCTATGTATTTGTGTGTGCATGTGAGTTTGTGTGTGCTTTTGTGTGTGTGTGTGTTATATTAATCAATATGTACGTGCGTGTGTGTTGTGATTTTGAGTATGTCTATCCAACACACACATACATATACTAATCTCTATGTGTGTGTGTTTGAGTGTATTTGTGTGTGTATATACATTTACTCATATGTTAATCTCTATAGTATATATGAGTGTGCGTGTTTGTGTGTTTGTGTGTGTGTACTATGTGTGTTTATATACTGTGTGTATACTATGTGTGTGTGTGTGTGTATGTGTGTGTCTATATATTTATATGTGTGTGTTTATATATGTGTGCTAGTATGTATATATACCCAACACACTCACACACACACACACTCATATGCGTGTCTGTGTGTGTGTGTTCATACACAAAGAGATTATTATATATGAGTGTGTGTGTGTGTGTTTGTGTGTGCCTATATATATATGGTTTTACATGTATGTAGAGACACATACACACATAGAGACTAGTGTATTTGAGATTTGGGTATACATATTTATCTCTATGTTTGGGTTGGGTATACATACTCACAACTATTTTTATGTTTACCTCTATGTGTGTGTCACACACATAGAGAGTATATATGAGTGTGTGTGTGTGTGTGTAGAGATATATAGACACCAATATTTGTGTATACATGTGTGCAGACATAGAGATTAGTATCTAAGGATATATATATATATATATATATATATATATATATATATAGGCACATATTGATGTGTCTATGTGTTTGTCACACTCATATATGCATGCTCATTAGTGTGTGTGTGTGTGTGTGTGTGTGTGTTATCACACACACAGACACACTCACACAAATAGAGATTCGTATACGATACACACACACACACACATACTTATCTCTATGTGTGTCATATATTGAGATAAATTTCATTTATATACATGCATGTATGTAGAGAGACACACACCTAAACACACACGCGAATAGATTAGTATGTATGAGTCATACATTCATGGATATTAGTATACTAATCTCTATGCGTTGTGTATACACATATGTGTTATATACTTTATATTATGATGTGTGTGTGTGTGTGCATGTATTTTAATATTTAACACACACACAAAAACATCATAACTAATCTCTATGTGTGTGTGTCTATGTGTCTGTGTGTGGGCGTAC
>JACERR010000255.1:0-2500 GCA_016760335.1 Gastrodia elata
TAAACACACATACACATAGAGATTAATATATATATGTGCACTCATATATGCATATCTCTATGTGTGTGTGTGTGTGTATTTGTAAGTTTGTGTGTGTTAGGTATATATTTATATATAGTTGTGAGTATGCATACCCATCTATATGTATAGATGCCTATGTGTGTGTACGGGTGTGTATATACATAACACACGCGCGCACACAAATGCCTGTGTTATGTATATAGACACACACACACTCATATATATAATCCAAATAAGTATGTCTAGGTACACACACACACACTTATATATATTAATCTCCACACACACACACACACACACATACACACACAGATATATATATATATACTAATCTTTATGTGTGTGTGTGTAGAGTGTGTGAGTGTATTGGGTGTATATATATAACATACACACTCAAATATACTAATCTCTATGTGTGTGTGTCTGTGTGTGTGTCTATGTATATATAAATATATAGAGTGTGTGTGTGCGACACACACACACGTAAATACGCACATACACACACACACATGCATACCTATCTCCATGTGTGTATAGGTAAGTAACACACACAAATACAGAGATTTATATGATTGTGTGTATGTATACCCAACACACATAAGATTAGTATGTATGAGTGTTTGTGTGTTGAAATATATATATATATATATGGATGTGTGAATGGGTGTGTCTCTATGTGTTATACCCATACATACACATAGAGATAAGTATAAGTATATATATATATATATATATATATATGCACATACACATACACTCATATATACCACCCCACACACACACAGATGTTGGGTATACAGATGTATGTGTGTTGGGTTTGATGTATATATTTATATCTATACAAATAAATATATGTGTGTGTGTGTGCGTGAGTATATATACCCAACGCACACACACACAAACACACATACACACAGAGATTAATATATATACATGTGCACTCATATATACATATCTCTATGTATGTATTTGTGTGTGTGTATTTGTATGTTTGTGTGTGCTAGGTATATATTTATATATAGTTGTGAGTATGCATACCCATCTATTTGTGTAGATGTTTATGTGTGTGTGTGGGTGTGTATATACATAACACACGCGCACAATTGAATGAGTGTGTTATGTATATAGACACACACATACACATACACACACTCATATATATTAATCTCTACACACACACACACACACACACACACATACATATATATATATATATATATACTAATCTTTATGTGTGTGTTTGTAGAGTGTGTGAGTGTGTTGGGTGTATATATATAACATACACACTCAAATAGACTAATCTTTATGTGTGTGTGTTTGTGTATATGTGTGTGTATATATATAAATATATAGAGTGTGTGTGTGTGTGCGACACACACATACACACATCTAAATATGCACACAAACACACACATGCATACTTATCTCCATGTGTGTATAGGTAAGTAACACACACACAAACACACATAGAGATTTATACGATTGTGAGTATGTATACCCAACACACACAAGATTAGTATGTATGAGTGTTTGTGTGTTGGAATATATATATATATATATATATATATATGGATGTGTGAGCGGGTGTGGCTCTATGTGCTATACCCACACACACACACATAGAGAAAAGTATAAGTGTATATATATATATATATATATACACGCACACATACATACACTCATATATACCCCCCCCCCCCCACACACACAGATGTTGGGTACACAAATGTATGTGTGTTGGGTATTGATATATATATATATATATATATTTATATCTATACAAACAAATATATATGTGTGTGTGTTCGTGAGTCTATCTACCCAACGCACACACACACAAACACACATACACATAGAGAATAATATATATATATATATATATATATATATATATGTATATATATATATATATATGTATATATATATATATATATATGTATATATATATATATATATATGCAATCTCCATGTGTGTGTGTGTGTATTTGTATGTTTGTGTGTGTTAGGTATATATTTATATATAGTTGTGAGTATGCATACCCATCTATATGTATAGATGCTTATGTGTATGTGCGGGTGTGTATATACATAACACACGTGCACACACAAATGAGTGTGTTATGTATATAAACACACACACAAACACTCATATATAATCAAATTGACTTTGTATAGGCCACGCACGCACACACTCATATATATTAATCTCCACGCACACGCACACACACACACACACACACACAGATATATATATATATATATATATTAATCTTTATATGTGTGTGTGTAGAGTGTGTGAGTGTGTTGGGTGTATATATTTAGCCACACACTCATATATTCTAATCTTTATGTGTGTGTGTTTATGTGTGTGTGTGTGTATGTATATAAATATATAGAGTGTGTGTGTGTGCGATACACAAACACACAAACGCAAATACGCACACAAATACATAAACACACACATTAGGTATACATACTC
>JACERR010000255.1:7500-35000 GCA_016760335.1 Gastrodia elata
TTGGCACATATTCACACACACACACACACACACACATATATACATACTCACAATTGTAGACACACACATACACACACAAATACACACACTCAAAGAGATTAGTATATATGAGTGTGTGTGTGTATAAACTAATCTCTATGTGTGTTTATGTGTGTGTGTGTGTGTTGGGTATATATGTATCACACACACGAATGCATATGTGTGTGTGTGTGTTGTGTGTGTGTGCATGTCTCTACATGAAGAGAATATATATGACTGTACACACTCACACAGATAGGCATAATACATAATTATAGACACACACACATAGAGTTAGGTATACATATTCATAACCGTATATATGTATATATAGAAACACACAAATACACACACATAGAAATTAGTATATTTGAGTGTGTGTGTATGTGTGTCTATATATTTATATACAGTTGTGAGTATACACACATGCTAATATATACTAATCTCCACGTGTGTACGTTTATATACTAATCTTTATATTTGTTATATATGAATGTGTGTGTGTGGGTTTGGGTATAAACACTCATATATCCTTATCTCTATATGATAAATTTATATGATTGTGAGTATGTATACTCTATATATACTAATTTTTATGTGTGTGTATTTGTGAGCATGTATATGTGTGTGTTTAGTATACATATGTGTGTGTGTACATATATATTTATATATGATTGTGAGTATGTAAACTCAATAAACACACACAAACTCATATATACTAATTTCTACATACGTGTGTGTGTGTGTGTTTATATATATGAGTATGTTGTATACATGTGTGTATGTGTGTGTGGTACACACATAGAGAACACACTCATATATACTTATCTCTTTGTGTATGTGTGACTCATACATATAGGCACACACATATGAGTGAGTGTGGGTATACATACTCAATTGTATATAAATATATAGACACACACATGTATGTGTTATCATACATGCACACGTATATATATATATATATATATATATATATAGTAACACACATGCAAACACACGCAGAGATTTATATGATTGTGAGTATATATATCCAACACACATAAGATTAGTATATATGAGTGTGTGTGTTGGTATATATATATATATATATATGGATGTGTGTATGTGTGTGTGTGTGTGTCCACGTGTGTTATGCCCACACACACATATATATAGAGAAAAGTATAAGTATATATATATATATATATATATATGTACATATATATATATATACACACACACACTCATATATACCCACAAATACACATACATACATGTTAGGTATACATATGTGTGTGTATTAGGTATAGATATATATATTTATATCTATCAGACAAATATACATGTGTGTGCGCATGAGTATATATACCCAATGCACACACACAAATACACACATATATAAATTAATATATATACATATATATATATATATATATATATATATATATATATATATATATATATATATGCACTCATATATACTTATTTCCATGTGGGTGTGGGTGTGTGTGTATGTGTGTTAGGTATATAGTTATATATATATATATTTATATATAAGCATGTATACCCAACACACTCATATATACTAATCTCTATGTATGTGTGTGTGTGTATGTGTGTGTGTATATATCTGTATGGGTATAAATACTTATGTGTGTATATATATATATATATATATATGGTTGTGAGTATGTATACCCATCTATATATGTATATGTTTGTGTGTGTGTGGGTGTGTATATACATAACACACGCACACACACAAATGAGGGTGTGTTATGTATATAGACACACACATATACTCACACGCTCGTATATATAATCAAAATTAGTACGTATAGACACACACACTCATATATATTAATCTCCACACACACACACACACATACACACACACTCATATATATTAATCTCCACACACACACACACACACACACACACACACACACACATAGAGATTGTACATATGAGTGTATGTGCGTGCACGTGCTGTATATATATATATATATATATATATATATATATATATATATATATATATATATATATATATATATATATATATATATATACTAATCTCTATGTGTATTTGTGTGTGTACATGTGTGTGTCTATATGTTTATATAATATGCACACATATACATGTGTCTATATATACTCATTTGTATACGTACTCACTAACACATGCTATATACTGTGTGTATATGTGTGTGCAACTGTATGTGTGTGATAACACATACGTGTGTGTTTGTATACCTAACACGCACACACATATAGAGTTAAATGTATTTGAGTGTGTGTATGTGTGTGTGCGTGCGTTGGCTATACATACGCATATGTATGTATTTGTGTGTGTATGTATACTCAACACACACACATACATACACTCATATATACTTATCTCTTCGTATGCATATATATGAATATATATAACACATATGTGTGTGCACACACAAAAATAAACACACAGGTATGTGTTATATATACATGCACACACATACAAACACACATACATATATACATTCATACTCACACACACATACACACACACACAATCATATAACTTATCTCTATGTGTGTGTGTGTGTGTGTGTCTATATACACACATACTGTGTGTGTGCACTTATACACACACACACACACATATATTAATCTCTCTGTGTGTGTACCTAGACACACACACACACACTCTAATATACTTATCTCGATGTGCACAAATATATATATATATATATACTAATCTTTATATATACACACACACACAAATACACACACATAGAGAATATGAGTGAGTATGTATACCTAATAAATACACATACACACATAATTATGTATAGACACACATATATTCATACTCACACACCGTATAGCACATACAAACACACCCATATATATATTTATCTCCTTGTGTGTCTCTGACTCATATTTATGGGCACACACATATGAGTGAGTGTGGGTATACATACTCAAATGTATATATATATATATATATATATATATATATATACATATATATATATATATATACATATATATATATATATATATATATATATATACACACACAACACACACACAAACACATACATATAGAAATTAGTATATATGAGTGTATCATACATGTGTCTGTATGTGTGTTGGGTATATATAAGTGCATCTGTTTGTGTGTGTGTGTGTCTATGTGACACACACATATGAGTATATATTCAGTATGTGTGTCTGTCTTGACACACACTCTTATATACACATATACACATACATAAAGATTTATTTAAGTAATACACACACAAACACACATATATACCTATCTCCATATGTGTATATGTAACTAACACACATACAAACACAGAAATTTATAAGATTGTGTGTATATATACCCAACACACATAAGATTAGTATATATGAGTGTGTGTGTTGGTATATATGTATCTATGGATGTGTGTGTGTGTGTGTGTGTATCTACGTGCATTATACCCACACACACATATACATAGAGATAAGTATTAGTGTATATATATATATATATACACACACACACTCTCATATATACCCACACACACATACAAACACATGTTGGGCATAGATATGTGTGTGTATATATATATATATTTATATATATAGACACAGACAACACACATACACAAACACACACATATAGAGATTAGTCTATATGAGTGTATCACACATATGTGTTTGTGTGTGTATTAGGTATATATGAGTGTGTGTGTCTGTATTCATATATGTTTGTGGTCTATATGATACACACATACACACACATGAGTATATATTTGATGTGTGTGTGTGTGTCTTGACACACACTCAAATATACACATATACACATATATACATACACACACACATACATATGTGTGTTTATGTAAGTAAAAACACACACAAACACATATAGAGATTTATATGGTTGTGAGTATATATACCCAATACACATAAGATTAGTATATATGAGTATTTGTGTATTGGAATATATATGTATGGATGTGTGTGTGTGTGTCTCTATAGTTATACCCACACACACATAGAGATAAGTATAAGTATATATATGTATACACACACACACACATACACTCATATATACCCCCCCCACCACACACACACACATGTTAGGCATACCGATGTGTGTGTGTTGGGTATTAATATATATATTTATATATATACAGACAAATATATGTGTGTGTGTGTGTGTGTGTGTGTGCATGAGTATATATACCCAACTCACACACACACAAAGACTCACATAGAGATTAATATATATATGTGCACTCATATATACATATCTCCATGTGTGTGTATTTGTGTGTTTGTGTGTGTTAGATACATATTTATATATGGTTGTGAGTATGTATACCCATCTAAACATGGTTGTGAGTATTTGTATGTGTGTATGGGTGTGGGTGCATATATACATAACACACGCACACACGCAAATGAGTGTGTGTTAAGTATTTAGATGGGCGCACACACACACACACATATATATAATCAAAATGAGTATGTATAGGCACACACACACACACTCATATATATTAATCTTCACACACACACACACACACACACATACACACACACACACACAAATATATATATATATTTATTTCTATGTATGTGTGTTTGTGTGTGTGCACATAAACACACACATACATACACATACTCATATATATCTATATATTTATATATGGTTGGCACACACTCACACACACTCATAGATGTCTATGTATTTATATACAGTTGACACACACACACGCACACACACACACACGCAAACACACAAATTTATAAATTAGTGTGTGTGTGTGCAAGTCTCTACAAGAAGAGAATATATATGAGTGTACACACTCACACAGATAGGCATAATACATAATCATAGACACACACATAGAGTTGGGTATACATATTCTCAACCGTATATATGTATATAGACACACACAAATACACAAACATATAAATTAGTATATATGAGTGTGTGTGTGTGTCTATATATGAATGTGTGTGTGTGTCTATATATATATGAGTATACACACATGCTAATATATACTAATCTCTATATGTGTGTATATATGAGTGTGTATATGTGGGTTTGTATATACACACTCATATATACTTATCTCTATATGATAAATATATATGATTGTGAGTATGCATACCCTATATATTAATCTCTATGTGTGTGTGTTTATGAGTGTGTGTGTGTGTGTGTATTTAGTACACATATGTGTATTTGTGTACATATATATTTATATATGGTTGTGAGTACGTAAACTCAACACACACACACACACTCATATATACTAATTTGTACATACGTGTTTGTGTGTTTATATATATGAGTGTGTTGTATAAGTATGTGTGTGTGTGTGTGTTGGGTATACAAACTCATATATATGTGTTATAAATATATATATATATATATATATATATATATATATATATATATATATATTAATATATATGGGTTATCACACACAAATATATACTATTAGCACACACAGATAAACTCATGTATAATAATCTTTATGTGTGTGTGTTGTCCAACACTATAAATATATCACACACACACACACTGATATATATATATATATATATATATATATATATATATATATGAATGTGTGTGGGTTCTCTATGTGTGTGTATTTTGCCTATATAACACATACATGTGTGTGGGTATGCATACTCACAACTGTATATAAATATATAAACACACACACACACATAGAGATTGGTATATAGCACATATATTGCCCATACATTATACACGCATAGATGCATATATATATTCACAATCATATATAAGTGTATATGGGTATACGATTGTGCTGTATGTCTGTTGTATATATACTAATCTCTATATGTTGGGTATATACGCACATACTTATACTCATATATGTATGTATACCCAAGACGCACACACACACATATACATAGAGATTAGTATATATGAGTATGCATGTGTGTGTTGGGTACACACATAGAGAACACACACACACACACACACACACACACTCATAAATAATAATCTCTATGTGTTATATACATAAATAAATACACACACGTATGTGTTATATGACACGCACACATTATATATAGACACACAAACACACAAAATATATACTAATGTATATTCAACACACACACACTAAAAGAGATTAGCATATTATTTATGTATGTATGTGTGTGCTAGGTATACATACTCACAATTGTATATAAATATATAGGCACACACAGTGTGTGTGTGTATGTGTGAGTGTGTGTATGTGCTTGCATACACTCATATATACTTATCTCCATGTGTGTGTGTTTCATGTATACCCAACGCATATACATAGACACACATAAGCATAATTGTATATATATAGTTGTGAGTATGTATACCCAACACATACATAAATATGTATTCACAGCCATATACACGCACACAATCTATATGATCTAAATATCTAGAGATAAGTATAATTTCACACCTATATATATATATATATATATATATATATATATATATATAGGCACACAGACACGTGTCTCTACATACACACACACTCACATATATTATGTGTACATACTCAAAACCATATATATCTATGAGTATGTATACCCATAGAGATAAGTATATATGTGTGTGTGTGCGTGTGTGTGTGTGTTATCTATTTATACATGTCACTCATATATACACACACAAACACACACACACACTCATGTGTGTATGTGTATTTTGGGTATCCATATTCACAAATATATATAGTTATGAGTATGTAAAGCCAACAACACACTCGTATATATATCTCCACAGAGTATATATATGAGTATGTATACCCAAAAACACAAACACATACACACATAGAGAGTAGTATATATAATGTCTGTAAGTATGTGTGTGTATGTGTGTGTTATGTGTGTCTATATATTAGGTATACAACCCACACATACTTGTATATATATATACACACACACTCACACAATTGAAGTATATACAGACATACAGATATATATATGACACACACACTCCCACAATTGTGAGTATATATACAGACATACAAGTATCTATATGACACAAACACATGCACCATAGAGATTTGTATACTCGACACACATATACACACACATAGAAATAAGTACATATGTGTGTGTGTGTGTGTTGGGTATACATACGTATATGTATGTGTGTGTGTGTGTATATATATATAAACGATTGTGAGTATGTAAACCCAATATGCACACACACACATACAATATCGATGTGAGTATGCATACCCAACACACAAAGACACAAATATATATATATCGTTGCACATATGTGTGTGTGTTGGGTATACATACTCACAATCATATATACATATACATATATATATATATATATATATATATGTATACATACATATATACACACACACACACACTCATATATACGTATGTATACCCAACACAAACATACACACACACTCATATATACTTATCTCTATGTGTGTGTGTATAAGTATATATAAGTGTGTGTATGTGTGCGTGTGTGTGTGCATACCGACACACACGCACACATAGAGATGAGTATATATGAGTGTGTGAGTGTGTGTGTGCATGTATACATGTGTTTGTGTGAGCTGGGTATACATACTCACAATGGTATATAAATATATAGAGTAGGGTATGAATACTCATGTATATATATGGGTGCGTCTCTACATATATGCATACAGACACACACTCATACATACTTTTCTCCATGTGTGTGTGTGTGTGTCTCTACATACTCACAATTGTAAATATATATATAGACACAAACACACACACACACTCATATATACGTATATATATATATATATATATAGCACACTTGCTCGTATCTGTATATATAACACGCACACACTATATATATGCATATAGATATATACACTCATATATACTAATCTCTATGTGTGTGTGTGTATATATATACAAATCTCACAACCATATATATATAGACACACACACACACACATACAATACTTAACACACATGTACAAACTAGTATATATGTGTGTGTATGTGTATGTGTGTATGTGTGTGTGTGTGTGTGTGTGTTGAATAAGCATATATTTATATAAATCTCTACGTGTGTGTGTTTGTGTCCCTATATACATGCAAATAAGATAATATATATATATATATATATATATATATATATATATATATATATATTGTGTGTGTGTGTGTATGCTGGGTATACAAACTCATAACTGTATATAAATATATAGAGTTGGGTATACATACTCATGCATATATATGTGTGTGTCTCTACATACATGCATACAGACACACACACACACTCAAATATACTTATCTTCATACGTGTGTGTGTATATATATCTCTATATACTCACAACCATATATATATATATATATATATATACACACACACACATACACTCATATATACTTATATCTATATTTAGACACACACATATATGTTATATATATCTATGTGTGTGATATACATGTATATTTATATAAACACACACATAGAGATTAGTATATAACATATATATGTGTGTGTTTATCACACAAACATACGTGTGTGTGTGTGTGAGTTTGTATGCATGTATGAAAACACACACACACATACATACTAATATGCACACATGTGTTGCATTTATACATATATGTATATCATATACATGTGTGTGTCTATATATGAGTATGTGTGTCTGTATGCACGTATGTAAAGATACACATACACACACACAAATACATATATATATATATATATATATATATATATATATAGATTAGTATATTTGAGTGTTATGTGTGTATTTTGTGTATGTGTGTGTGTGTTTATGTGTGTGTTTAAATATATATATATATAACCCATACACGTAACACATACTCACTCATATATACTTATCTCCATGTGTGTGTGTGTTTGTGTGTCTATATATTTATATACAATTGTGAACGGTTATGTGTATGTCCATCCAACACACACATACGCTTACATACGTATGTGTTATAAATATATATATATATATATATAATATATATATATATAGACACATACAGGCACACACATACACCACTCATATATACTTATTTCTATGTGTGTCTATACCCAACACACGCACACACACACACACAAATATACATACATATATACACGTTCACAGTTATATATAAAAATAAAGACACACACATTGTATATACATATATACGTAGACACACACACACTCATATATATTAATCTCTTTATGTGTGTGTCTATGAGGTGCACATACTAACACATACAGTTGTGTGTGTACATATAGTCATGAGTATGTATACTCAACACACACACACACATACACACACACACAAGTATACAACACATACGTGTGTGCTGTCACACACACAGAGATATATATATATATATCCAACGCACCACACCACACATACACATACACACTTATATATATATACACACTCATATATACTAATCTATACACACACATAGATATATATTAAAATATAACAAACACACACACATATATATAACAAACACACACACATAAAAAATTGTATATATAAGTGTGTGTATGTGTGTGTGTGTATGCGTGTGTTGGGTATGCATACTCACAATTGTATATAAATATATAAACACAAACGAGCACGCAAACACTCATATATTTTAATATAAATGCATGTATATATATAAATATATGTGTGTATGTAGAGATTAGTTATTTGATTATGAGTATGTATATACATACATGTGTGTGTCTACATATATAAATATATAGACACACACACACACACAATGATTAGTATATACTCATGCACACACACACACACATCCATATATATGTGTGTGTGTTTGTGTGTGTATGCATTGGGTAAATATACTCACGCACACACACACACACATATTTGTCTATATAGATATAAATATATAAATCAATACCCAACGCACACACATCTGTATACCCAACATGTGTGTGTGTGAGGGGGTATATATTAGTGTGTGTGTGTGTGTGTATATATATATATATATATATATATACTTGTACTTATCTCTATGTGTGTGTGGGTATAATACATAGAGACACACACACATCCATATATATATATATATATATATATATATATATATATATATATTCGAACACACAAACACTCATATATACTAATAATCTTATATGTGTTGGGGTATACAAACTCATTACCGTATAAATCTCTATATGTGTTTGTGTGTGTGTTACTTACATATACACACATGGAGATAGGTATATATGTGTATTTGTGCATGTTACTTATATAAATTTTTTATGTGTATGTGTGTGTGTGTGTGTGTATATGTGTATATGTATATATTTGAGTGTGTATCAAGACACACATACACACACACACACACCGTATGTATACTCTTGTGTGTGTATGTGTGTGTCACATAGACACACACACATACAAACATATATGGATACAGACACACACATTCATGTATACCCAATACACACACAGACACATATAAGATATACTCATATATACTAATCTCTATATGTGTGTGTTTATATGTGTGTGTTGTGTGTTTGTATATATATATCTGTGTATGTGTGTGATAACACATATATGTGTGTCTATATATTTTTATACGGTTGAGTATGTATACCCACGCTCACTTATATGTGTGTGCCTATATATATGAGTCACACACACATAAGGAGATAAATATATATGAGTGTATTTGTATGCGCTATACAGTGTGTGAGTATGAATATATGTGTGTCTGTACGTAATTGTGTGTGTGTGTGTGTACTTGTTGGGTATACATACTTACACTCATATTCTCTATATGTGTGTGTATTTGTGTGTGTGTGTTTGTACATATAGAGATAAGTATATATATATCTATGCACACAAAGATAAGTATATCAGAGTGTGTGTGTGTGTCTAGGCATACAGACACTCATATATACTAATATATATATACGCGCACACACAGAGATTAATATATATGAGTGTGTGTGTGTGTGTATAAGAGTGCACACACATACACATTCATTTATACTAATCTATATACATGTGTGTTTGTTTGTGTGTGTGTGTAAGCCTGTAGATACAACACACACTCATATAAACTATATATACCCAACACACACACACATGTATATGTTGGATATGTTTGTATCTTATATATATATATTATATATATATATATATATATATATATATATATATATATATATATACGGCTATCAGTATATATACCTAATACTCACACACACATGGAGATAAGTATATATGAGTGTGTGTATGTGCATGTGCAAGGTATATATGAGTGACACACAAACACACATACATAGAGATTTGTATATATGAGAGATTAGTATATGTATTGGGTGTATATATACTAATCTCAATGTGTATATGTGTGTGTCTTATATATATCACACACCCATGTTGGGTAACACACACACACATGCCTCAACACACACACACACACACACACACATAGAGATAAGTATATATGATTGTGTGTGTGTGTTTATGTGTGTGTGAGTATAAATCTATATATGTATGTGTATTTATGTGTGTATTTGTATGTGTATATAACATATTCCTGTGTGGTTATGTCTATGTGTGCACACACATAAGTGTTATATATTCATATATATGCACACATAGAGATAAGTATATATGAGTGTATATGTGTATTGAGTATGCATACACACACAAACACATACATATATGTATGTTTAGCCAACACACACACTCAAATATATTTGTCTCTATGTGTGTGTGTGTGTGTTAGGTATTCAAACACACACGTATGTGTTATCCCACACATACAGTTGCACACACATATACACATAGTATATAGCGTGTGTGTGTGAGTATGTATACATATGAGAATATATAGACACTTGTATGTGTGTGCATATTATAAAAATATATAAAAACACACATGTACACACACAAACACACATAGAGATTAATGTATATATATATATAAATATTGAGACACGTGCACACACACACACTAATTTGTACAATCTCTAAGTGTGTGTGCGTAATCACAACCGTACAGACACTCTATATATACACACACCCATACACACACAAATACATACATATATAGATGGGTATACATACTCACAACCATATAATATATATATATATATATAGTGTGCGTAATCACAACCGTACAGACACTCTATATATACACACACCCATACACACACAAATACATACATATATAGATGGGTATACATACTCACAACCATATAATATATATATATATATATATATATATATATATATATATATATATATATATATGCTAAGTATGTGTAAGTATATATACCCACATAAGTATGTATACCCAGACACAGATATATATACACACACACATATATGGAGATTAGTATGTATGAGTGTGTTTGGTATACATACTCATAACCATAAATAAATATATACCTAACACACACACACACATATACCCACATGGAGATAAGTATATATGAGTGCACATATATATATATATATATATATATATATATATTAATTTTCAGCTGTGTGTGTTTGTGTGTGTGTGTGTTGGGTATATATACCCACACACATACACACATATATATTTGTCTGTATAGATATAAATATATATAATTATACCCAACACACACACATATGTATACCCAATATATATGTATTATATATAAATATGAAGACACACACATATGTGTTATATATATACATAAAGATTAGTATATATATAAACACACATACACACACACATGAATCTGCATGTGTGTATCTGTGTCTGTATATTTATATATGTCTATACATATAGACACACACACACACTCATATGTACTAATCTTCATGTGTATGTTTGTGTGAGTGTGTATATAGGTGTAAATAAGTATAAAGACACACACACACATGGAGATTAAGATGTATGAGTGTGTGTGTGTGTGTCTGTGTGTGTCTATATATATAGGCATATATAAATATACACACACACATGTAGATTTGTGTGTGTGTGTGTGTCTATAGATATAGGTGTATATAAATATACAAACACACACACACATGTAGATTTGTGTGTGTGTGAGTGTGTGTGAGTGTGATGTGTGTGTGTGTGTTTGGAGGGTATACAGACTCACATATATATATAACATACACACACACATGGAGAAATTTATAACACAAGCATGTCTGTTACATATGTGTGTCCATATATTTATATACAGTTGTGAGTATGTACGTATATACCCAACACACACACATATACATACTCACAACTGTATTTCAATATATAGACACACACACATAACACACACGTACATGTTATATATATCTACATGTGTATGGGCTTATTATATATGTGTGTGGGTTTGTATACACACATATGTGTTATACATGCACATATATGTGTGTGTCTATATATTTATATACGGTTGTGAGTATGTATACCCAACATACACACACACTCATATATACTAATCTTTATGTGTGTGTGTATATATTTATATATATAGACACACACACGTATGTATATACATACTCATAATCGTATAACTAATCTCTACACACACACAGATATATATACATGCATTTATATTAAAATATATGAGTCTGTGTGTGCACGTTTGTGTTTATATATTTATATATAGTTATGAGTATGCATACCCAACACACACATACACACACAAATACATACACACACTCATATATGTACTTATCTCTATGTGTGTGTATTTATTATATTTTAATATATGAATGTATATATATCTGTCTATATATATATATATATATATATATCTATATATATATGAGTGTGTGTGTGTGTGTGTCTGTATACATGAGTAAAGAGGCACATGCATACACACACAAATACATACTCATAATTATATATATAAATATAGACACATACACACACAAATACATATGTAGAGATTAGTATATATAAGTGTGCATATGTGTGTATCTATATATATACAGTTGTGAGTATGTGTTTGTGTTTGTGTGTCTCTACATACTCGCATACAAACATACACACACACACTCATATATACTAACCTCTATACACACACACACACACACACAGATATATATATATATATATATATATATATACATATATTAAAATATAACAAACGCACACATATAAGGATTTATATATATGAGTGTGTGTATGTGTGTGTGTGTATGTGTGTGTTGGGTATGCATACTCATAATCATATATAAATATATAAACATAAATGTGCACACACACACTCATATATTTTAATATAAATGCCTGTATATATATATATCTGTGTGTGTGTAGAGATTAGTTATACGGTTATGAGTATGTATGTATATACATGTGTATGTGAACATATATAAATATATAGATACACACACACACACACACATAGAGATTAGGATATATGAGTATGTGTGTATGTGTTTGTGTGTTGGGTATACATACTCATAACCATATAAAAATATATACACACACATATGTATGTGTAATTATAACACATATGTGTGTATACATACACACACATATAACACACACACACACACATGGAGATATATATATATATATATATATAACACATATGCATGCATTATGTGTGTATGTCTATATATTTATATACAGTTGTAAGTATGTATATGTGTGTATGTATTGAGTATATGCATACATACTCACAATCATATATAAATATACAGACACACATATGTAATAGACACGTATGTGTTATATATTTCTCCATATGTGTGTGTGTTATATATATGTGTGGGTATCTATACCCTCTACGCATACACACATCACACTCACTCACACACACACACACACACACAAATCTACATGTGTGTGTGTGTGTGTCTGTATATTTATATACACCTATATAAATAGACATACACACACTCATACATACTAATCTCCATGTGTGTGTGCATATCTTTATACTTATTTTACACCTATACACATGCACACACACACCCACACACATGAAGATTAGTATATAAGAGTGTGTGTGTGTCTATATGTATAAATGTATATAAATATATAGACACACACACATACAGATTTGTGTATGTGTGTGTATGTCTATATATATACTAATTTTTATGTGTGTATATAACACATATACGTATGAGTCTATATATTTATAATCACAATCGTATATACATATATATATATATATATATATATATATATATATATATTTATATATATAGACATATACACATATATGTGTTATATATAAATATAAATACACACACATATGTGCTGTATACATACATAGAGATTAGTATATATATAGTCATACATATGCACACACACAAATCTATATGTGTGTGTGTGGGTTTGTACATTTATATATGTCTATACATATAGACACACACAGACACTTATATATACTAATCTTCATGTGTGTGTGTGTGTGTTTATATGTATAGATGTATATAAATATACAGACACGCACATACACTTACAGATTTGTGTGTGTGTCTATATGTATAAATGTATATAAATATACAGACACATACATACATTTACAAATTTGTGTGTCTATATATATATATATGAGTGTATATGCAGTTGTGAGTACGCGTGTCTATATATATATATACACTAATCTCTATCTGTATTTGTGTGTGTTCGTGTGGTGTCTATATGTTTATATAATATGCACATGCATACATGTGTTTATATATACTCATATGTATACATACTCACACACACATGCTATATACTATGTGTATATGTGTGTGCAACCGTATGTGTGTGACAACACATATGTGTGTGTTTGTATACCTAACACACACACACACACATAGAGATAAATATATTTGAGTGTGTGTGTATGTGTGTATGTGTGTTGGCTATGCATACACATATGTATGTGTTTGTATGTGTATGTATACTCAACACACACACATACAGTCATATATACTTATCTCTATGTATGCATGTACATGAATATATAACACATATGTGTGTGCACACACAGACATAAACACACTGGTATGTGTTATATACGCATACACACACACACGAACACACATACATATATACGTATATACTCACACACACACACATACACACTCATATATAATTATTTCTATGTGTGGGTGTCTCTATATATAGGCATACTGTGTGTGTGCACTCATACACACACACACACACACACACACACATATATACGCATCTTTATGTGTGTGTGCACTTATAAACACACACACACACACTAATATATATTAATCTGTGTGTGTGTGTGTGTGCATATATATATATATATATATATATATATATATATGTATTAGTATACATGAGTGTGTGTGTGCCTAGACACACACACAAACTCTGATATACTTATCTCTGTGTGCACAGATATATATATATATATACTTATCTCTATATGTACGTATACAAACACAAATCTACACACATAGAGAATATGAGTGTGAGTATGTATACCCAACAAAAACATAAACACACACACACACAATTATGTATAGGCACATATATTTATATTCACACACCGTATAGCACATATAAACACACTCATATATACTTATCTCCTTGTGTGTGTATGACTCATATATATAGGCACACACATATAAGTGAGTGTGGGTATACATATTCAACTATATATAAATATGTAGACACACACACGTATATGTTATCACACACATATATAAATATATATATATATATATATATATATATATACATATATATATATATACACACAACACACACACAAATACACGCATATAGAGATTAGTATATATGAGTGTATCACACATATGTGTCTATATTTGTATTGTGTATACATGAGTGTGTGTGTTTGTATCCATATATGTTTCTATGTGCGTGTGTGTCTATGTGACACACACACACACACACATGAGTATATATATGGTGTGTGTGTGTGTGTCTTGACACACACTCAAATATACACATAAACACATATACACATATATACACACACAGACACAAACACATAAAGATTTATATAAGTAACACACACACAAACACATATATACTTATCTCCATATGTGTATATGTAAGTAACACATGCATAAACACACATAGATTTATACGGTTGTGAGTATGTATACTCAACACACATAAAATTAGTATATATGAGTGTTTGTGTGTTGGAATATATATATATATATATATATTATATATATATATATATATATATGGATATCTGTGTGTGTGTGTGTGTGTTTTATGTGTTATAGCTACACACACATACACTCATATATACCCCGCCCACCCCACATACACACACATGTTGGGTATAAAGATGTGTGTGTGTTGGGTATTAATATATATATTTATATCTATACAAACAAATATATGTGTGTGTGTGTGCACGTGAGTATATATACCCAACTCACACACACACAAACACACACACATCGAGAATAATATATATATGTGCACTCATATATACATATCTCCATGTGTGTGTGTATGTGTATTTATGTGTTTGTAGGTGTTAGGTATATCTCCATGTGTGTGTGTGTGTGTATTTGTGTGTTTGTGTGTGTTAGGTATATATACATATCTCCATCTATATGTGTAGATGTTTGTGTGTGTGTGTGGGTGTGTATATACATAACACACGCGTACACACAAATGAGTGTGTATTATGTATATAGTCACACACACACACTCATATATATTAATCTCCACACACGCACACACAGAGATATATATATAAATCTTTATGTGTTTGTGTGTAGAGTGTGTGAATGTGTTGGGTATATATATATAATACACACACTCATATATACTAATCTGTATGTGTGTGTGAGTGTGTATATTTATAAATATACATAGTGTGTATGTGTGAGACACACACACACTCATATATACTAATCTATATGCGTGTGTGAGTGTGTATGTTTATAAATATACATAATGTGTATGTGAGACACACACACACACATATGCAAATATGCACACACACACACACACACATACACAAACACACTCATTGGGTATACATACTCACAACACACTCATATATATGTTGTGAGTATATATGCTTAGTCATCCCTATAGATATAAGTATATATGAGTGTGTGCATGTGTAACATTATTAGAGTGGGTGTGTGTGTGTTGAGGCACGTGTGTGTGTGTTACCCAACATGTGTGTGTGATATATATAAGACACACACACACATTTAGATTAGTATACGTACACCCAATATATATACTAATCTATCATATATACAAATCTCTATGTATGTGTGTTTTTGTGAGTCACTCATATATACCATGCACACGTACATGCACACACTCATATATACTTATCTCTATATGTGTGTGTATATATATTGGGTATATATACTGACAATCGTATATATATAAGACACACATATAGCCAACATATATATGTGTGTGTGTATGTGTTGGGTATACATAGTTTATATGAGTATGTGTTGTATATACATACATACTCACATACACATACACAAACAAACCCACACATATAGATTAGTATAATGAATGTGTATGTTTATGTGTGTGTGCGTGTGTGTGTATATGATGACATACACACATACATAGAGATAAATATATATGAGTGTGTGTATTGTGAGTATATATGTAGATACTCACAACAGTATATATATATATATATATATATATAGACACACGCACACTAACACGCACAAACACTCATATATACTAATCTTTATATACGGTTGTGAGTATGTGTATATACACTCACAACAAACACAGACACACACACACATAGAAACAAGTATGTATGTGAGTATGTCTACCCAACACACATACACACACACTCACATATGTGTTGGCTATGTGTGTCTTATATATATACGGTTGTGAGTATGCATAATAGTATACACACAAACTCGTAACCAACACACACACATAGGGATCACACAGACACACATATACTAATCTCCATGTGTGGTATGTGTGTGTGTATCTGTGCCTGTATATATGAGTTTGTGTGTGCGACACACACATACTAGAGATTTGTATATAACATGTACATGTTATACACTAATCTCTATGTGTGTGTGTCACACACACAAACACATATATGTTATCACAGCACACAGGTATGTGTTATCACACACACACTCACACATGTGTCTGCATGTGCCACACACTCATATATATTTATCTCTATGTGTATGTATTTGTATGTGTGCATATAAATATACACACACATACACATACACTCATATATGTCTATATATTTATATATGGTTGGCACACACTCACACACACACACTCATATACTCATATATATTTATCTCTATGTGTATGTATTTGTATGTATGCACATAATATACACACACATACACATACACTCATATATGTCTATATATTTATATATGGTTGGCACACACTCACACACACACACTCATATATATCTATATTTATATACAATTGGCACACACACACACAAACACACACAAACACACACACACACACACACACACAGATATATATATATATATATATACATATACATATACATACTCATAACTGTAGACACACATATACACACACACATACACACACAAACACACACACTCAAAAAGAGTAGTATATATGAGTGAGTGTGTATATACTAATCTATATGAGTGTTTATGTGTGTGTGCGTGTGTTGGGTATATATATGTATCACACACATGAATGCATGTGTGTGTGTTGTGTGTGTGTACATGTCTCTACATGAAGAGAATATATATGAGTGTACACACTCACGCAGATAGACATAATACATAATCATAGGCACACACACATAGAGATGGGAATACATATTCACAATCGTATATATATATATAGACACACACACAAACACACACACATACAAATTAATATATTGAGTGTGTGTGTGTGTCTATATATATATATATAGTTGTGAGTATACACATATGCTAATATATACTAATCTCCATGTATGTATTTTTATATACTAATCTCTATATGTATATATATATGAGTCTGTGTGTGTAGGCTTGGATATACACACTCATATATACTTATCTCTATATGATAAATATATATGATTGTGAGTATGTACACCCTATATAAACTAATCTCTATGTGTGTGTGTTTATGAGTGTGTGTGTGTGTGGTTTAGTATATATATGTGTGTGTGTATACATATATATTTATATATGGTTGTGAGTATGTAAACTCAACACACACATACACTCATATATACTAATTTCTACATACGTGTGTGTGTGTGTTGGGTATACATACTCATATATATGTGTGTGTTATATAAATATATAGATATAGACACATAGTATACATACTATATATATATATATATATATATGTATATATATATATATGTAATATATATGGTTATTATACACACAAATATATACTATTGGCACACACAGATAAATTCATATACTAATCTTTATGTGTGTGTATTGCCCAACACTATAAATATATCACACACACACAGATATATATATGTATATATATATATATATATATATGAATGTGTGTGGGTTCTCTATATGTGTATTTGCTTATATAACACATACATGTGTGTGGGTATACGTACTCACAATCGTATATATATATATATAGACACACACGCACACATATAGATATTGGTATATAGCACATACGTTGCTCATATTTATACACACATAGATTATATATATATACTCACAATCATATATAGGTATATATGGGTATACAGTTGTGCTGTATGTCTATTGTATATATAGTAATCTCTATATGTTGGGTATATATATACTCATACTCATATATGTATGTATACCCAATATACACTCACACACATACACAAAGAGATTAGTATATGAGTGTGTGTGTATGTGTGTATGTTGGGTACACTTTAGAGAATACACAAACACATACACACTTATAAATATAATCTCTATGTATTATATACATATATAGATACACACACATATGTGTTATATGACACACACATTATATATAGACACACAAACACACAAAATATATACTAATGTATATTCAACACACACACACAAAAAGAGATTAGTATATTATTTATATATGTGTGTGTGTGCTGGGTATACATACTCATAATTGTATATAAATATATAAGCACACACAGTGTGTGTGTGTGTGTTATGTGTGTGTGTATGTGTGAGTGTGTGTATGTTGCATGCACACACTCAAATATATACTTGTCTCCATGTGTGTGTGTTTCATATATACTCAACTCATATACACACACATAACATAATTGTATATATAGTTGGTGAGTATGTATACCCAACCACATACATAAATATATAATTCACAGCCATATACACGCACACAATCTATATGATGTAATATATAGAGATAACTATAATTTCACAACAGTATATATATATATATATTATATATATATATATATATATATATCTATATAGATATATATATATATCTATATATATATATTATTTATATATCTAATATAGACACACACACACAACAGACATATATACTTATCTCTATATGTGAGTGTGCGTGTCCTCTACAAACACACATGCTCACATATATTGTTGTTTACATACTCAAAACCATTTATATATCTATGGGTTTGTATACCCATAGAGATAGGTATATATGGTGGCATGTGAGTGTGGTGTGGGTGTTATCTATTATATATGTCACTCATATATACACACACAAACCACATACTCATATATACTTATCTCCATGTTATGTGGTGTATTTAGGTATCCATACTTACAGATATATATAGTTTGTGAGTATGTATATGAGTATGTATACCTAAAATATACAAACACACACACACACAGCATAGGAGATTATTATATGATGTGTGTGAGTATGTGTGTGTGTGTGTGTGTGTTGTGTTCTGTGTGTCTATATTAGGTATACCACCCACACTACTTGTATATATATATATATATATTATACACACACGCTCACATGATTGTTAGTATGTATTAGACATACAAATATAATATGACACACACACATACACCATAAAAGATTTGGTTATACCCCAACACACACATACCACATATAGAGATAAATATATATATATATATGTTGTGGTGGTGTGTGTGTGTGTGTGTGTGTTGTGTGTGTGTGTGTTGGGTATACATACGTATATATGAGTGTGTGTGTGTATGTGTGCGTGTTGAGTATACATATCGTATCCATATATATGTGTATGTGTATGTTGTGTATACATACTCACAGCCATATATATATGCATACACACACACTCATAAATACGTATGTATACCCAACACAAACACACACGCTTATATATACGTATCTCTATGTGTGTGTGTATATATGTATATATGAGTGTGTGTGTGCGTGTGTGTGCGTGTGTGTGCATACCGAGATACATACACACATAAAGATAAGTATATGAGTGTGTGGTGTGTGTGTGTGGTGTGTGTTTACACACACACACATATAGAGAGGGTATCAATGAGGTGTGTGTGTATGTATGTTGAGTTACATACTGACACATGAGTGTGTGTGTGTGTGTCTATGTAATTATATGAGTGTGTGTGGTTGTGAGTATGTATACACAACACACACACACATACACACACTCTCATGTATACTAATCTCTAAATAATACACATACAGACACACTCATATATATATTTATATACAATTGTGATTATCTATATATAAGTGTGTGTGTGTTTTACATACTCATATATGTGTGTATATCTATATACATGAATACAGACACACAGATTCATGTGTGTGTGTGTTAAGTATACACACACACACACACACACACACACAGATATATATATATTATATATATATATATATATATAAGTGTGTGTGTGCGTGTGTATGAGTATGTATACCAGCCACAGAAACCCACACATCTGTTATCATGTGCACATAGATTATATATACATGTGTGTGTGTTCTTACACTCACATAACACACATACGAACGCACACACACACACTCTTATATACTGATCCCTATGTGGTGTGACACACTCATATTTACTAATCTCTATATATATATTAATCTCTATGTGTTTGTGTGTCTATATAAATACAGACAACCATATATATACATAAACACATACACACACACACACACACATATATACTTGATTTATATATGTGTTTGTGTGTGACACACACAAAAACACTCATATATGTGTATGTGTGCGTTAGAGATTAGTAATATGAGTGTGTGTGTGTGTATGTATGTATGTGTTAGGTATATATACTCAAGCATATGTACTAATATCTATGTGTTGAATGTGTGTGAATATATATACATACGTGTGGGTGTCTATCGCTATGAGTGTGTGTGCCTATAGATATACACACACACACACTCATATATACTTATCTCCATATGTGTGTATGTGTGCGCAAACACTTATACGATCACACACACACACACCCACACACTCATATATACTTATCTTTATATGTGTGTGTACTTTTGTGTGTGCGTGTACACACACACAACACTTAGAGATTAGTATATATGAGTGTATGTGTGTGTATGTGTGTCTATAAATATTGACTAATTAAAATATATACTACTGTGAGTATGTTATATATTCATATTATATATGTGCGTGTGTTTGTATTTATATATCTATGTGTCTGTGTGTATGAGGAACACCAGCCACATGCACACACACCTAGAGATTAGTATACATGAGTGTGTGATAACCCATGCATGTGTGTGTATATATATAAGTATATATATCACACACATAGATATATATATATATATATATACACATGGTTGTGAGTATGTATACCTAACATACACATAGAGACACGCATAGACACTGTTTGTATATAACACATACGTGTGTGTCTATATATACTCATATATACACACACACACATACACATGTGTGTTATCACAGGCAACTATATATACTTATCTTCATATGTATATGTGTCTGTGTCTCTTCAGATGTAGTATAATACACACACACGCTCATATATACTAATCTATATGTGTGTGTGTGTATTAGGTAAACATATTCATAATAGTATACACCACACCAAACACCACTCTTATATAACTAATCATTATAGTGGTGTGTGTGTGTATATATAACACATGTGTTTATGTGTATTGGGGAATACACTCTCATAATGTATATATTTATATGTACTTATATAGATATATATATGTATATAAACACACACACGTATGTATTATCACACACATATAGATAAATATATAACGCATGTATATGAATATATAACAAATACATGTGTATGTATATATATTTATATACGGTTGTGAGCATGTATACCCAACACACATACACTTATAGACACAAACATGTATGTGTGTTGAGTATATATGTATAGTTGTATGTGTGTGCATATATATGTGTGCATCTCTCACTCATACATATATATATATATATATATATATATATATATATATATATATATATATATGAGTGCATCTCACACAAATATATACTTATCTCCATGTGTGTTATATATATGTGGTGTGTGTGCATGTATATGAATATGTATATCATATACATGCACACACACACACACACACACACACACTCATATATCCTAATCTCTATGTGTGTGTGTTTGTGTATATGTATATGTATATATATATATTATATACATGTATATTTATATATACATATATATAACACATACGCTTATGCATTTAATATTTATATAACCACACACACACACATATAGAGATAAGTATATATGGGTTGGGCATGCTATATATTATATATATATATCTATATATATTATATATATATATATGTGTGGTTGTGTGTGTGTGTGTGTGTGTGTGTGGTGTATATAATACTATATATATATAGACACACAAACACATAGAGACACACATACAAAACACACACACATAGACAACAGTACATATGAGTGTGTGTGTTGTGTGTGTGTGTCTGTTATATGTGTGGTGTGTTGTGTGTATAATACTATATATATATATAGACACACAAACACATAGAGACACACACACAAAACAAACACACTAGAGAGCGTACATATGAGTGGTGTGTGTTTGTGTGTGTGTGTGTCTGTGTGTTTGTGTGTGTGACACACCCCACAAACATACTTATATATACCCAACACACACACATAGCGATTAGTATATATAAGTGTGTGTTTTGGGTATACATACATTCATATAAATCTCTATGTGTGTGTGTTTGTGTGTCCTTATATGCATGCAAATTTGATAATATGATATATATAATATAAGCACACATGGAGATTAGTATATATATGTATAAACATTCTCATAATTGTGTATAAATGTATAAACACACACACACACACTCACACACTCATATATACTAATTGTTATGTGTGTATATTTGTGTGTGTGCGTGTGTAGTAATCTATATATATACATACTCACACACACACTCACGCACATACACAATCACACACACATAGAGATTTGTATATGTGTGTGTGTGTGTGTGGTGTGTTTGTGAGTGTGTTTGGGTGTGTTCATGTGTGTTTGTATGTTTGCGTGTTGAGTATCTATACACACACACACACCACACACACACACACACAACACACACACACACACACATATATATATATATATATATATATATCTGTGCGTGTGTGGTGTGTGTGTCTTTATATACATGTATATAACACATATGTGTATGTGTCTATAATATTTATATACAATTGTGATACACACACACAGATATAGAGATTAGTATATATTAGTGTGTGTGTGTATGTGTGAGTGTGTCTATATTTATATATATGTATACATATGTCTATGTGTCTATTGGGTATACAGACTCATAATTGTATATAAATATATAGACACACACATGCACACACAAACATACACAAATGTATGAGCCTATAAATATATTGACACACACGCACACAGACATACACACACACACACACACTCATATATACTAATCTCTATGTGTGTGCTATATATATGTATTTTCTAATTTTGATACACATATACACATACATAGAGATAAGTATGTATGAGTGTGTGTTTGAATATTTTAATATACACACACAAAGATTAGAATATATAAGTGTGTCTATGTGTGTATATATATATACTTATACATACTATATAATATATATAATATATATATATATATATATATATATGTGTGTGTGTGTGTGTGTGTGTGTGTGTGTGTGTGTGTGTGTGTGTGCATGTGTGTGCATGTGTGTACCTGTGTGTGCGCATGTTGCATGTGTGTGTGTGCACTGGGTATACATTTTACAACTGTATATAAATATATAGAGTTGGGTATGAATACTCATGTTTATATATGGGTGTGTCTCTACATATATGCATACAGACACACACTCATATATACTTATCTCTATGTGTGTGTGTGTGTCTCTACATACTGACAACCGTAAATATATATATAGATACACACCCACGTATGTTTATATATAACACGCACACACTATATACATGCATATAGATATACACACTCATATATACTAATCTCACAACTATATATATATATATATATATATATATATATATGTGCATAATAATATATATATATAGACACACACACTCACACACACACATACACAAACACACAAATATAGGACACACACACATGCACACACACACATACATAAACACACAAATATAGACACACACACACACACAAAACACACACATACAAACACTCAACATACGCATAAAGATTAGTATATATGAGTGTGTGTGTATGTGTATATGTGAGTTGTGTTTGTGTGTGCATGTGCGTTTGTATGTTTATGTGTGTGATACACACCCACACATACACTTATATCTACCTAACACACACACATACACAAATACACACACAGAGATATATATATATATATATATATATACGTGTGTGTGTGTGTGTGTGTGTGAGTGAGTGTTGTGTATGTGTGTGTGTGTGGAGGGTATACATACCCATACATATATAACACACACACACATGGAGAAATATAAACACATATGTGTCTATTATGTATGTGTATCTATATATTTATATATAATTGTGTGTATGTACATACCCAACACACGCACACATATATATCACAACTGTATATAATATATAGACACACACATAACACACACATATGTGTTATATATATCTTCATGTGTGTGTGTTATATATGTGTGTGTGTATGTATACACACGTATGTGTTGTATATAAACATATATGTGCGTGTGTGTGTGTTATATGTGTGTGTGTATGTAAACACACATATGTGTTGTATATACACATACATGTGTGTGTCTAAATATTTTATACAGTTGTAAGTATGTATACCCAACACACCCACACACACATATATACTAATCTCTATGTGTGTATGTGTGTGTATCTATATGTCGGCACACACACGTATGTATACATGTGTGTGTGTGCATGTATACATGTTCATATGTGTGCGCTGGGTATACATACTCACAACCATATATAAATATATAGAGTTGGGTATGAATACTCATGCATATATTTGGGTGTGTCTCTATATATATG
>JACERR010000255.1:40000-47194 GCA_016760335.1 Gastrodia elata
CCAACATAAACCCTATTGAAACACCTGCATTGGGACACTGTTGACACAAACTGCAATTTTTGTTTGATAACGGAGCAAGTCAATTTGATAATCTGACAGATTATTTAATTAGACCTAACCTAAACTAGAAACCAATTCTGAGGGTTGGAAACAACCTATCCTGGATCTAGATTTACCCTGCCCCGCTGCTTGAGAAAATCACGGCCTTGCAACCAAAACTAGAAATCAATTCTTGTGATTACTTCTAATGTCTGTGATGCAGGGAAAATAAACTTTACAAAGCTCTGGAATGTAAACAGGAAAATTCGTATGAATGGTTGGCCAATCTGGATCTGAAATAAATGTTTGCCTGCTTTCATTAACTGTTTCCTGTGAAAACTTGCCAAAGGTTACATTAGCCACAGATGAAAACATAAAAAGCCTGGGTTATGCTTTTGCCCTCAAAATGTATTTGCTGATGTGAGGAAGAAGAAACCACTCACCACATTTTTTTATTGATAATGCCGTAAGTAAAGTCGTTTGGCAGAGGATCAACTCGTTATTCATTACTTCTCATATAGCGGAGAGTGCGTCGCTGTTTGAGTTTCTCAAAGAGGGCGTCTCCGAAAAAATAAAAAGCTAGATATCAAAAATCTGATTATTGCGTTTGGGCTTTGGCACATTTGGGATAATCGTGACAAAGCAAATATCTAAATAGACCTTTTCAAGCGTTTTAACATTCTAAAGGCAATTTATTTTGATATTTATCAATCAGTTAACACTTTTAATAAAGAAAGTTTAACTGGGGAAGTTTTAAAAAAGATCAAATTTAAGCACCTTAAACCTAATATGCTACTAAGGTTAACTGTCAAAAGCTTCTTCGTGACTCATTTTTCGATAGCCTCCTGTGTCGGGGTCTTGAGCTTGCAGGTCCTTGTCCCGTTTGGCACTAGGCGTCTCCTCATTTTATGTATGCTGGGTGTTAAATTTTAAGTACTCTGAGAAGATCATAGAGATCTGTCTGCTGGTAGCCGCTCGTTGCAGTTACCCAGAGATCCTCCTATGCTCTTCTCAGACATTCTGTCATGCATTATGGTGCTAAAGGTTGGTTTGTCCTATCTCCCCCTCCCTGTCCCATGATAAACTTCTTCTTAGACAACCCGCTACTGCGGATGTCTTTTTTCCTTTTTCTGCTCTTTTATTTCAAAAACTTCGTATTGGTGAGGGGGGGTACATTTGCTGGGCTCGCCATTGTCTCTTTCTGCTGGTATTGTATGGAAAGTCATCTGGATAGTATGTTATTTCTGTCTGAAATATTTTCTGGACATTCGACCATCTCGTACATGGTGGTATTGCATGATGATGAACGATCTGCTGGTCTACATTCCTGATGCCAATCCTGCGTGGATCCCATTGTTCCGTCTGCATATTCTCCTACTAGCTGCTGATGTGGATCCAAACAGTTTTTCTAATTTTTGCTTTCCCTTAACCTCTATTTTTTCTTCCGTTTTCTTGTCTGTTTCTCTTTTGTTTTTTGGTAAGTTTTTTTTGTTTTTCAACTTTTGAGCCCGCCCCAAGGTTGTTTTTTTTAGCTGTGTATTTTGGCCTTTCCTGTTAGCCTCACAGCTGATTTTGTGATCTATTTTTACTGATGGAATGAATCGCATGCCGAGATGACCTTTTCTAAGAATATATATATATATATATCTGTGTGTTGGGTTTACATACTCTGTGTGTGATATGTGTCTCTACATACGTGTGTTAAATACAATGAGTGCATGTGTGTGATTGTGTGTGTGTGTGTATTGGGTTATACATACTCACAACTGTACCAAATGTGTGTTGGGTATATATAACATATATATCTATATATATATATATATATATGGCTGTGTGTGTGTATATGTCTATGTATTTATATAGGTTGTAAGTATGTATACCCAATTACTTCTATTACTAAATCTCATATAAACTAACCTCTATATATATTGTTGGGTAACACACATAACTCACTCATATATACATATCTCTATGTGTATGTGTGTGTTGTGTGTTGTGTGTAATCCTAATTTTTATGTGTATGTGTGTGTCTACATATATATATATATAGGCACATACTCACAATCATGTGTGAGTTGAGTATATCTACATACAAGTATGCATGTAAGTGACACACACATAGAGATAAACACATATAATATTGTGAGTTATATATACCCAACATACACATTAGAGATAGGTACTGTATACCTAAATCTCATATATACTAATTTCTATGTATGTGTATGTGTCCTTACTTACATGCACACTGTATATATATATCGGCACACACAAACACACACACACACGAGTGTGTTATATGTGTGTGGTGTTTGTGTGTGTGTTACATACACATTTGAGATTAGTATATATAAGTATGTGTGTATGTGTGCACACACACAAACATACACATATTGAGATATATATATATATTGCTAATCTACCCACATAGAGAAAAGACACACAGACATAAATATACACACATAGAGATTATTCTATATATGTTGAGTATGTATAACCAACACTCACAACAAACACACACATAGAGATCTCTATATACTCATGTGTTGATACATACTAATCTCTATGTGTGTGTGTCTATGTGTGTGTGGGTATATATGCTCACACACTCATATACACTTATTTATATGAGTGTGTGTATGTGTGGTGTTTATATACATATCTCTATGTATATTTGTTTGTGGTACATACAAATATTCATAACTGTAGATATATATACATCCAATTACAGACACACACATACTCATATATACTAATCTCAATGTGTGGACATATGTTTTATATAAATGTATATCTATATATATATATATATATATATATATATATATATATTATATATATATATTGGAACACACCACACACCGTATATAAATATATAGACACACACATACACAATCACACTCATATGTTCGGATAATACATACACCACACACAAATACACACACTCATATGTACACATCTCCATATGTGACACACACAAACACTTGGGTATACACACACACACACATACACACAACAACCGTACACGCATTTGAGTGTGTGTATCTATATATTTATATGTAGTTGTGAGTATGTATGACTGTTGTGTCTATATATATGTGTGAGTATGTACACACACACATGCACTCATATATACTAATTTGTATGTGTATATGTGAGTTGTTCTATATATTTATATAAGACCAATATATATATAAATAGACACACAAATACACACACACCACACTCATATATACTAATCTATGTGCGTGTGTGTGTATGTGCTGGGTATACAGACTCATGACCATATATAAATACACAAGCATTGTGTGTGTGTGTGTGTTGTGGTTGTGATGTGTGGATGTGGGTGTGCACACACACACACAAACACACTCACATATTAATCATAATATATAGACACCCAAATCTCTATATGACAATATCTACCACAACATTACACACTCATATATACTCTATGTGTATGTGTTGAGTGTGTGTTGTATGTGTGTGTGTGTGTCTCATATATACAAACACATATATGTGTTATATATCTATGAGTGTGTGAGAACACATACGTGTGTGTCTATTTTATTTATATACTCACACATATGTCTCTATGTGTGTGTCTTTATGTTAATTTGTGTGTTATTGACACTCAACACACACACACACACACATAGAGATTAGAATATATAAATATATAGACACAATCGTATATATAAATTATATATATGAGTGTGTGTGTGTCTATATTTTATATACAGTTGTGAGTATTATACATGTATATATACACATACATGTGTGTTGTTAAAGTGATTTGTGTGTGTTTGGATACTCTACATGTGTGTGTGTGTGTGTTTGTCCGATAACATATACTTGTGTGTGCACACACCACACACAAGACATTAGTGTAATATATATATAATATAATATATATATATATATGTATATATATATGTATATATATGTATATATGTATGTGTGTATGGTGTGTCTATATTATATTATATAATCTAGAGATTAAAATAGGGTATGAGTGTGCATACCCAACACACACTCATATATACTAATTCTATATGTGTGTGTTTGTGTGTGTGTGAAACTTAGTATATATGAGTGTGTGCGTGTGTTAAAGTGATTAGTTACCTCTATGTGTGTGTGTATGTGTGTGTTTATGTGTGCTCACACATACATACAAAGATACACACACAACACACACATGGAGATTAGTATATATGTGTTTGTATGTATACCCAACCACAACTAAACATTACACACATAGAGATCTCTACATACTCAATATAATACATACAATTGTGAGTATACATACTAATATCCATGTGTGTGTGTCTATATGTGTGTGTGAGTATACATACTCACACACTCATATAAACTTATCTCTATGAGTGTGGTGTGTATATGTGTGGTGTTTATATTCATATCTCAATGTGTATTTCTTCTGTGTGGTATATATAAATACTCACAATGTAGATATATATTACACATCCAACCACACACATACACACACTCATAACTACTAATCTCCATGTGTGTGTGACGTATATGTTACATACATGTATATATATATATATATATCTGCGCACACAGACAAACACTGTATATATGCGCGCACATACACACACATGTGGTGTTGTGCTACGGTTATATACTCACAACCATATATTAATATATAACACACACACACATAGATATACATGCATAGAGACTATTAATATATGAGTATGTGTGTGTGTTTTGTGTATATATACTCATAACTGTTATAAAAATATAGAGACACACACAGGCACATTATAAATAAATAGACCCCCACACACACACTTATACAGATCACACACACCATGTGTTATATACATGTATATATATACTAATCTCTATGTGTGTATGTATGCATATATAAATATATAGATATACACACGTATGTGTTACACACGCACACATGTTAGTAACATACCCCACACACACATAAACACACACACATTTATATATATATATATATATAGTATATATATAATATATTATATATATATATATATCTGTGTGTACATATATGTATTATCTCAATATACTAATCTTTATATATATGAGTGTGCGTGTGCTTATATGTGTGTGTATATATATACAATTGTTTATATGACTATATGATACACCAAACACACACACACACACACAAATATAGAGATTAGTATATATGGTTGAGATATAACTATGTTGGGTATATAATATACCAAACACACACACACACAGAGATTAGTATAACACACACATACACACACAGATATATATATATATATATATATATATATATTATATATATATATATAATAGCCACTCACCCATAGAGATTAGTACATAAGAGTGTGTGTGTGTGGTGTGACACACACACACACCACACACACACTCCTATATACATACTCACAACTATTGTGTGTTGTGAGTATGTATATATGAGTGTGTTGTGTGCGTGTGCGTGTGTCACATGCCACACACACAGAAATACACGCACACACACACCTAATATATACTAATTTCTATGTGTGTGTGGTGTGTCGGCAATATTGTAAGTATATACTTCATATAATATACACACACACACATACCAACCACACTCACATATACTAATCTCTATGTATGTGTATTCATGTGTGTGTGGGTGTGTGTTATGTGTGTGGGTGTGTGTTTATGTGTACACCCACGAACACAAACAAACACACACCCAAACACAAACACACACATAACCGTATATGTTGGGTATATATTCCCAACACACTCATATATACTAATCTCTATATGTGGTGTGTATGTGTGTGTATGTGTTACACTACATAAGTATGTGTGTTGTGGTTGAGATACAGACACACACACTACATAGAGATATGTATATACTCACTACCATATATAAATAAATAAATATTCATATATACTACATACATGCATACACACACACAATACATATCTCTATTGGTGTGTGTGTGTGTCTGTATGCATTGTAAATAACACACACAAACACAATCATATATACAAATCATCATACACACACATAGATATATATATATATATATATATATCTGTGTGTACTAATCTCTATGTACACGTGTGCCCTATATATATACTAATCTTTATGTGTGTGCGTACTAATCTCTATATGTGTGTGTTGTGTGTGTGTGTGTGTGTATTTGTGTGGGTGTGTGTGATAGTGCTGCGTGAGTATGTATAGCCAATACACATAGAAAAAAATGTGTATTAGGTAATATCTTATATATATAGATATATATATATATATATATAGTGTTGTGTGTGCGTATCTATATATTTATATACGGTTGTGAGTATGTTTACCCAACACATATATACTAATCTCTAAATATATGGTTGGGTCACACATGCACACATAAACACGCACTCATAAATACTTATCTCCTTGTGTGTGTATGTTTATGTGTGTGTGTAATCTCAATGTCTGTGTGTATTTATGTATATATATATTATATGTATAATATATAAGCACAAACTCACAATCATCTGTGAGTGTGAGTATATATACCTACAATATGTATGTAATCAGACACACATACACACCCTCATATATACTAATATTTTATCTCCATGGGGTGTGTCCACACACATACACACTCATAAAACTAATCTCTATATGTGTGTGTGTGCCACACACACATACTCATATATAATTCTTTATGTGTGTGTATTTATGTGTCTATTATATGAATACAAAGAGATTAGTATATGAGTGTGTGTGTGGACACTCACAAACATACACAATAGAAAAATATATATACTAATCTACACATAGAGACAAACAAAACACACACACAAACACATATATAGAGATTTATATATGTGTTGAGTATGTATACCTAACACACACAAACACACACAATAGAGATCTCTATGTACTCATGTGTGTTGGGTATAGATAGTCAATACAACACATATGGGTGTAAGTATACATACTAATTTCCATGTGTCTATGTGGGTGTTTGTGTGTATACAAGCTGGCATACTCATATATACTTATCTCTATAAGTGTGGTGTATGTGTGTGGTGTTTATATACATATCTCAACGTGTATTTGTTTTTGTGTATATATAAATACTCATAACTGTATATATAAACACATCCAACCATACACAAACACAG
>JACERR010000256.1:0-20000 GCA_016760335.1 Gastrodia elata
CAAAAGAATATGATTCAACCTAAAACCCTTTTGAAAGTAGCTGATAATAGCGGAGCTCAAGAAGTTATGTGTATTCGTATTTTAGTAACTAAGTATACTTTTATTGGTAATATTATTGTTGCTGTAATAAAAAAAACAATGCCTCGTATGCCTTTAGAAAGATCAGAAGTAATTCGAGCTGTTATTGTTCGCACATGCACAGAACTTAAACGAGATAATGGCATGATAATACGATATGATGAGAATGCGGCAGTTTTAATTGATAAAGATGGCAATCCAAAAGGTACTAGAATCTTTGGTGTAATTCCTCGAGAATTGAGAAAATATAATTTTACTAAAATAATTTCATTAGCACCCGACGTTTTATAAATTTGAATCAAATAAATCAAATATTTAATTTTTATATATTTAAATTATGTTTTTTTATTTATTAGATACATTTAGATAAATAAATAATGGAAGCATCAATAAAATAATTAGGATTTATCATGATGGGTAAAGATATTATTTATAAAATAATAACTTCTATAAGGAATGTTGATGATACGAATAAAAGAAGAGTTAAAATAGCATCTACTAATATCACAAATAACCTTATAAAAATACTTTTACAAGAAGGATTTATTAAAGATGTTCGAAAGAATCATATTAGTAATAAAAAAAAATTATTAGTTTTAACATTAAGAAATAAAACGAAGAATAATAAATATACGATAAATTTTAAAAATATAAGTCGTCCGGGTTTACAAATATATTCAAATTATCAAAAAATTCCTAGGGTTTTAGGAGGACTAGGAATAGTAATTCTTTCTACTTCTATAGGTTTAATGACAGATAAAGAAGCTAGACGAAAAAGAATTGGGGGAGAAATTTTATGTTATATTTGGTGATTATTTATTGAAAATAAAAAATAAAAAGAGTAAATAAGTTAAAAGGAGTATTATAAATCTAATAATGAAGATAAAATCTTCTGTTCGTAAAATTTGTGAAAAATGTCGATTGGTTCGAAGGCGGGGTCACTTTTTTATTATTTGTTACAAACTTCGACATAAACAGAGACAGAAATAGTCTAATAGACTATTTCTGTCTCTGTTTATGTCTACTAAAACAAGACTAAAACTAGGATATATAATAGAATAATAATATAATTATGAAAAAAACTAGATCAATAAAAAATATTAGTTCACGTAATAATAAACCGAGAATATTAAAAGGAGTTATTTATATTCAATCAGGTTTTAATAATACTATTGTAACTGTGTCAGATGTTATGGGTCGGGTTATTTATTGGACTTCTGCAGGTACTTCTGGATTTAGAGGGACAAGAAAAAAAACACCTTATGTTGCTCAAATTACAACATGTAACGCTATGCAGAAAATAGTAGGTCTAGGTATTCAACAAGCTGCGGTTATGATAAAAGGTCCGGGTTTAGGAAGAGATGCAGCATTAAGAACTATTCGTAGAAATGGTCTCTTATTGAGATTCGTCCGAGATGTTACATCTATTCCACATAATGGATGTCGCCCGCCTAAGAAAAGGCGTGTCTAATTTATAAGTCGAACTAAATGAACTTAGATTATATTTCAAAATCTTTATAAATTTTTTTTTTTCAAAATAACGTTTCCTTTTTTAAAGTAAAGTAAGAATGCTAAGCTTTTTATTTATCATAATGCCTATTGGTGTTCCAAGAGTACCTTTTCGTATTCCCGGAGAGGAAGATGCAGCTTGGGTTGACATATAGTGCGACTTGTAAGACCTATTATGGTCATATGGTATTTATATTTAACCATTAGCTCCCCGATTGAGTATTCAAATTTTCACCAAATAAATAATCTGATCATAAAATAAAAAAGATTTAATAAGTCAAGATTAATATTATTCATTAAAGACTCATATTAATGAATTCTTATAAATTATTTGAAGCGTGAAATAAAATAAAAATACTTTGTTTATCATTAAAAGATAAAAATTTATGGTTTATTTGAATTTTGAAAAGTATTCAGGCTCCGTTCAAAAGAGTAAATAGAATTAATAATTACTTGCAAAATATAATAACTACTATACCTTAGCTTTATCCTTTATTTTATTTGTTCTATATGTGTAAATAAAAGTCGGATAAAATACTATACGGAGTAGAATAATAACCTAAAAGAAAAACCTTATTAAGGAACAATAAAATACATCGTTGATTTACTCGTCGATGAACCAATGCATCAATTAGCTGTTAAATTACTAAAGACTAAAGTAACTCAACTGGATTTATTATTTATATTTTGCTATTAAAATAATAATAGAAATATATAATATAATTAGATATAATTTAGACTAGGTAAAACCTAATGTTAAAATAATCCAAAACTACTTGAATTTACACATTGATTATTTTTTACATTTTATAGATCTTATGAAATAACTAAAACCATATGTATTAAAAAGTGCACGTATGGTTTAGCTAGGATAATAATTCCTTAATCAACCGACTTTATCGAGAAAGATTGCTTTTTTTAGGACAAGAGATTGATAGTGATATATCAAATCAAATTGTTGGTCTTATGGTCTATCTAAGTATAGAAGATGAAATTAAAGATATTTATCTATTTATAAACTCTCCGGGAGGTTGGGTAATACCTGGAATAGCTATTTATGATACTATGCAATTCATCTCACCAGATATAAATACTATATGTATTGGATTAGCCGCATCGATGGGATCTTTAGTTCTGGTTGGAGGAGAAATTACCAAACGTTTAGCATTCCCTCACGCTTGGCGCCAATGAGTCTAAAAAAAAAAATGCCTTCGCTTCGCTTTTTAAAAATAAAAACAAAATAATATTAATAAATTAATGAGAAAAAATAAAAATAATAAATAATTTCGTAAAATTAAAAATTAGTAAAAATAGCATGGCACTTAAAATTTGATATCTTAATAAAACATTATATTAGATATTTATATAAGTTATATATATTTTAATTATTTTTTTTTACATATGATTTTATATCAAAATATAGTAGATAGTAATATGAAACAATTTTTATTCTTATCTTTATCTTACACATAAATATTAATATTTATGTGTAAGATAAAGATAAGAATAAAATAAAGCGTCACATATATCTTTACCAAATTAAAGGTCTTTTATATTTATATTTTTAATTTTAAAAAAGAAACTTAAAGAAACTTTGGGATTGCGAAATTAAATATTTTAAGTTAAAATATATATTATAATTTAATAAAAAAATAAAGTAACAGAAACATCATAGTACGGCTATAAATTAAAGGAAGGATGTAAAAGGGTCTTTAATTCTTATTCGGTCTAATAAAATAGATTCACTTACAGAGCCGTATGCAATGCAAAATGAATAGGCCAAAATGCCTGTACGGTGTATGTTTAATTTTTTTGTTTTATTAAAACTAAAATACTAAATATCAGGGTTATGATTCATCAACCTGTTAGTTCTTTTTACGAAGCACAAGCAGGGGATTTTATTATGGAAGCCGAAGAGATATTAAAACTTCGTGAAACTCTAACACGAGTCTATGTACAAAGAACGGGTAAGCCTTTATGGGTTATATCTGAAGATATGGAAAGGGATGTTTTTATGTCAGCAACAGAAGCTAGAGATTATGGTATCGTTGATCTTGTAGCCATAGAAACTGATATAAAAGACTGGGTAATCCCTTCATATTCATATTAATTTAATATTTTTCATAAAAAATATTAAATAATGAAACTTTAGGTTAAGATGAATATAAACCAAATTACTTTAAATTATCAAATTATATAATAATAAATATTTAGGATTATAATTATGCCTACCATTAAACAACTTAGCCTAAATTCAAGAAAGCCTAAAAAAAATGTCACCAGATCTCCCGCTCTTATAGGATGTCCTCAGCGTAGAGGAACATGTATTAGGGTGTATGTGCGACTCGGTAAGTTAATTACTAATAATAATAATAATCTTATAACTGTTAACTGTTATATAACTTATGGTTAGTGTGTTATAAACAAATTAAAATATTTTTAATTTTATATTTAATAATAAATAACCCCTATTTAACTTTAATAAAAAGATAATTTTATTAATAAGCGGAATAAAAAATACAAATTAACAATGGAATTACAGAATTATAGGGTTAGCTATTTAGCCAACTCTAAAGATTTAATATATTGAATGCCGTCACTTTATAGAATATATAATTTTTATTTATTCGAATTTAGAATCGATGATCATATATAAATAGTATAAGCTATACAAGTTAATATATAAAAAAAAGAATAAGATCCGGCGTATAAAAAGAGGACCCCACTGTTTAAAAATATTTAACCATATAAACGAGTAAACCCGTTCTCCTTTTTTTTAGGGAAAAGATTGCGGTAGGGAAGATTATATTTGCAAAAGCCATTGTAATAATTAAACTCTATATTGGAAAAATTGTTTTGGCATTCATTCAGTGAAGAAAAATAATAAAACTTAATACTAAAAAAAAAAAAATAAAATTAGATGGTCAGATTTAAAATAGGTTATATAACTCATAAGTGTAGAATACATTATCGTTTATTTGCATCAACCTTTTTGGGTTTGACTTCAACAAAACAGTTTACTCAAAAAAAAAATAAAGCTTTGGTTTATGCTCATCACAATAAGATTAAAAAAAGAATATATTTTCGTTGTTTATGGATAACTCGTCTAAATGCAGGAACTTTAAACAATAGTAGTTATAACTTATTTATGCATAATATGTACAAAAAAAGATTAATTATTAATCGTAAAATATGTGCACAAATAGCTATATCAAATAAAAAATATTTTTATATTATTTTAAATGAGATTACTAATTAATAAAAAATATTTAAAATATTATGATAAGTGAAATACATTAAGGTTATAGTTTGAATAACTGATTACTGATTTATGCTCGATATAATATAATATTATATTTTTTTTATATACTTATTATCCTTCTTAATTATTTTTAAAAGTTAATGAAGATAAAATGCGAGCTTTTTTTATAGCGATATTAAGCCATCTTTGTTGTTTCAAGGTTAAGTTATTTGTTTTTCTATCTAAAATTTTCCCTTGGTCACTAATAAATCTACTTAGTAAATTTATATTTTTATAATCAATTAGATCCCCCGATCCCATAATGGGTAAACGTCTATAATTTTTGTTTTTTGATTTATATTTATTCATATACATATATTTTAAAAAATCCCTTCTTCCTTACTTATTTTTCCTTCTTTAGTCTTTATATTTTATTTTTTATTAGTATTCTATGAAAATTATTAAAATATTACAGAATAAAATACTTAAAAGACTAATATAATTAACAGGTGCTCTTATTGGTAGAATTTATATTTTATGTCGTAGGTTCAAATCCTACAGAGTACAGAATAGCCAAACGTGATTTTGATATAGTAAAAATTTAGAAAAGAAAAATATACTTTATACAAGGCTACAAGGAGATAAAAGTAAACGCTAATACAAGCTTAATTATATATCCTATAATTAGTCCTTTGAATCCATATTCAAGGGTAAGAATCCTTGTAGTTTAAATAATTCAAAAATAACCCCTTTTAAAATATTACGCGGTACAATTAAGTCAAATAATCCTTTATGGAATAAATTTTCAGCCGTTTGTAAACCTTCTGGTACAATTTTGTTCAATGTTTGTTCAATTACCCTTTTGCCTGCAAAAGCAATATAAGCATTAGGTTCAACAATAATAACATCTCCCAACATACCAAAACTAGCTGTAACTCCTCCTGTTGTAGGAGATGTAAGAATTGATATATAAAATAACTTGTTATTTAATTGATAATCATATAAAACAGAAGAGATCTTAGCCATTTGCATTAAACTCAAACTACCTTCTTGCATGCGTGCTCCTCCGGAAGCACATATAATAATTACAGGTAATGATTGTTTAGTAGCATATTCGATCAAACGAGTAATCTTCTCCCCTACTACAGAACCCATGCTACCTCCCATAAATTGAAAGTCCATCACCCCCATTGCTACAGGAATACTATTTAATTTACCTATACCTGTTTGAACAGCTTCTATTAAACCAGTTCTTATTTGATAAAAAGAAAGACGATCTTTATAGGATTCCTCTTCTGAATAGAATTCTATAGGGTTTACTGAGAGAATATTCTCATCCATTGGATCCCAAGTTCCGGTATCTATAAGAAGATCAATTCTATCTGAACTACTCATTTTCAAATGAAAACCACAATGTTCACAAATATTCATTCTTGATTTAAATAATTTTTTATAATTTAATCCATAACAATTCTCACATTGAACCCATAACTTCTTGTATTTATTATTTCTATCTTCTATATCTATTATATCTATAGAATCAGCCTCTTTTATATCATCCGTTTTTATATTATCAGTATAAGTACTTTGACTTGCCTCAAAAAATAACTTATAAATATATAAGTCTATACCCTTGTAAATCTTAGTAATATCATAACGAAGGTAGCACTCAATACAATTATTAATATGATTATTCCAAATATTATTATCATATACATAAAAATCCGAGGACTGATTTTGATTCATATACACCCTATTATTCAAAAAACGATAAATTAAAACTCTTAGCTTATTATCCTTATTATCATAGTCTTTATCAAGAACAAAAATTTTATTATCAATATCAAAATACATAAGAATGGAATATTTATTACTATACTTTTTTCGAACTAAAAAAGTATGATCAGATATAATACTCAAAATATTATTTCTATCAACTAAATAATTTATATAATTGGTATTATATAAATTATCGATCTCCCAACTAGGACTAATTTTATCCATAATAATTAAATCTTCATCTTCTTTGCTATGTCCCAAAAAATCATCAATATTATTATTATTTTTAGATCTTATGAATCGCCATTTATACTTAGATTCTACTTTTTTAGCCAACATTAAATTGAACTTAATTTCTTTCATAAAATAATTTATCCTCTTTTTTATTTACTCTTAAAAAATAAGATTAATTTGATAATCATAATTTTTATTTTATAATGAATAGTCATTTAATCTTCTGACAAAAAAATCTGTAATTCCTAGTTTAATTACTGCTAATGTAACTAAAAATAAATATATAAAATTGAATATGGGATTAAAAAACTAATATTTACTACAAAACTTTTAAATACTAGTTTTACTATATTATATACATTAATATGTAAAATATGTAATTAATGTATATAATATAGTAAAATCCTTATCTTATAAAAAATGAATTAAGGATATTACTACAAGTTCAGTTAGTTCAGTCTTAATTTATAGTTCTGAAAATAAAAATATAAAATTACTTTATGTCACGTTATCGAGGACCTCGTTTAAAAATAATATATCGATTAGGAGCTTTACCAGGATTAAGTCGAAAAGAACCTGGATCCACAAATGATAAAAAAAAAATTTACGTAAAAAAATCACAATATTCTATGCGTTTAATAGAGAAACAGAAATTACGTTTTTATTATGGTTTAACCGAGCAAAAATTACGTAAATATGTGGAGATTGCTGGAAGATTAAAAAGCTCAACAGGTATTGTTTTATTGCAAATCCTTGAAATGCGTTTAGATAACATTCTATTTAGATTAGGAATGGCTTCAACCATACCGGAAGCTAGACAATTAGTTAATCATAGACATATATTAGTTAATGGTTGTTTAATTGATATACCAAGTTATATTTGTAAACCTAGAGATATTATTACTATGAATAGAAAGAATAAAAAATCAATAAATAATTCTCTTTTTTCATTGACTTTCATTAGTTTACCAAATCATTTGTCTATTGACTCTTTACAAACTAAAGGTTTTGTAAATCGAATAATAGATATTCAAGATATCGGTATTAAAATAAAGGAATTACTAGTCGTAGAATATTATTCTAATATCTAATAATAAATTAATTTTATTTTTAATTTTTAAATCTTTTTATGTTAACTTTAATAATGTAAAATATAATAAATTAAATATTAACCTAAAAAGATTTAAAAATTAAACGCGGAGACAGGATTTGAACCTGTGACCTCAAGGTTATGAGCCTTGTGAGCTACCAAACTGCTCTACTCTGCTAGATTAACCAAAAAACAATTCGACTTTTTTATTTACCAACTTGATACTATTGTCCCTGGTAATAAACATGCATGAACCATTTCTCGCAATATATATCCAGATATTCCGAAGTATTTATAATTTGATCTAGGTCTTCCTGTTAAAAAACAACGTCGACGAAGCCTTATGGTAGAACTATTCCGTGGCAAGGATTGTAATCTTTCCTGAATCTTCCATCTTTCTCTCAAAGAAAAAACTCTTCTTAGTTCTTTTTTTAAAGATAGACGAATCAAATAATATTTTTGTTCTAAATTCTGACGCTTTTTTTCTCGTTGGAGCAGGCTTCTTCTTGCCATAATGTTAAGTTTTAAGATCCTTTTTATAATTTTAAAAATTTATATATTTTATATTATAATAATAATAATATAAAATAAAGACATCAATGAATTCGAAGTATAAGTACGAAATAATTAAAATATTAGGCCCTCATCGTCTAGAGGTTCAGGACATCTCTATTTCAAGGAGATAACGGGGATTCGACTTCCCCTGAGGGTATTTTTTTTGTAGGACGACAGACAAAAAAATTATTTATTTTATATAGTTATAGTTATTAATTTATTACAATATTACTAGTATTATTAATTATAATTTAGAATCTTTTATTTTTTATTATTTAATATTGGTCACTGTCTAAGTGTTTAATGGCGTAAAGCCTTAAAATTATTTTTTAAGATAGAATTTATTCTTATTCATTGGTTCAAATAGAGTTCGGAAAAATATTGGTTCAAATAGAGTTCGGAAAAATATTTTATAAATTAATAAAATATTTTATAAATTAATAAGGTAAATTATCAAGAATATAAGAAAATATATTTTAATATTTTTAGTTAAGGATCGTATGGATTGTCAAACCTTAAAATCACTTACACCCACATCTTACTTTTTCGCATAGCAATGCTCCATAACCTATTTAAATTAAACTTAAACTATATTTTATTTATAGATTTATAGTTCGAGTTGGCGGCATGGTCAAGTGGTAAGACAGTGGACTGCAAATCCGTTATACCCCAGTTCGAATCTGGGTGTCGTCTGATAGCAAAAACTAAAAAATATAAAAAGATATAATCAGAATTTACTACTTGCTATATTCTATTTTCATAATTATATTTATTTTTTTATTTTATTTCTTTTTTACTAGAATATTAACTAATATTTAATTATTATATTGGTTTTCAGTTTATTTTTGGTATAATTCTGATATGAATCTACCCTATTCTACATACCTAAATACCTAAGACTTATATTATATATAAGACCTATATTATATATAAGTTATAAGTAGGAGTATTAAATTTAGGTCGTATCTTAAAAGTCAATTATAATATAAATTTTTGTTAAAATACTATTCTTATATTTCTTATTTTAAATTTTTAAAAGGACTTAATAGTTGAAACCTTGTGATAAAATGACAAAACGATATTGGAATATAAGTTTAAAAGAAATGCTGGATGCGGGAATACTTTTTGGTCATGGTACTAATAAATGGAATCCTAAGATGGCTCCTTATATTATCACAAAAATTAATAATATTCATATTATAAATCTTACTATTACTGCTCGTTCTTTATCAGAATCCTGTTATTTAGTTTTTGATGCAGCAAGAAAGGGAAAAGAGTTTTTAATCGTAGGTACAAAAAATAAAACTTCTTTTTTAATAGCATCCGAAGCAAAAAAGATTAGATGTCATTATGTTAATAAAAAATGGCTTTGCGGTATGTTAACAAATTGGTTTACCACAGAAAATTTACTTCGAACTTTAAGAGATTTAAGGGCCAAGCAAAAAAGGGGTAAAATAAAACGTTTACCACAAAGAGATGCATCTATAGTAAATAGAAAATTAAATACTTTACAAAAATATCTGGGAGGAATAAAATATATGACAAAATTACCCGATATTGTAATTATAGTTGATCAGAAGCACGAATTTAAAGTGATTCGAGAATGTATAATCTTGGGTATTCCAACAATTTGTTTAATTGATACAAATTGTGACCCAGATTATGCAAATCTTTCAATTCCTTCAAACGATGATTCTATAGCATCTTTTCATTTTATTCTTACCAAATTAGTATATTCAATTTTTGTCGGATTGACTGTTCTAGAAAAAACAAATACTTTTTTTAAAGATTAGTTTTTATTATTTATTTATATTCTAATTATTAGAATATAATAATGGGGCGTGGCCAAGTGGTAAGGCAACGGTTTTTGGTCCCGTTAATCGGAGGTTCGAATCCTTCTGTCCCAAATATTTTTATCTTATTTTTTCTTATAATATTCTGCAATTAAATCTTATATTAAATATAAAATCATTTATAAAATAATTAAAAATTCAATAAATAAAAAATAAATATTAAATATATAATAAATTAAAAAAGGAAAGGAAATAAGCTTTATTGAATAATTTTATACTTATTTAATACTTATTTAGTTTTCGTTAATAAAATAGATTAAGGAACTAATATTTAATTTGTGAAAACTAAATCTAATATTTTGAAGCAAAACGAATTTTTCTATCCGCTACTATTAAAAGAGTATATTTACTCTTTTTTTCATTATCATATATTAGGCAACTTAAAAGTCAACCTAAACCCTTATAGTTATAAAAATAGATTTAGTTTACTACTTGTAAAACGTTTAATTCATAAAATTTATCACCAAAAATATTCTCAATTTTATATTATTGATTCGAAAGAAAAAGGTTACAAAAACTTCTTTTTTTATTATCTTTCTTATCAAATGCTATTAGAAGGTTTTCTCTTCATTTTAGAAATACCATTATCCTCAAAGTTAGTAGCGTCGTTTGAAAAAAAAAAAATACTAATATATAATAAATTAAGATCTATTTATTCAAAATTAACTTTTTTAGAAGATAAAATCTCAAGTTTAAATTATGTAACAGATATACTAATACCATATCCAATTCATTTTGGAATTCTGGTTAAAATACTTCAATGTTGGATCAAAGATGCTCCTTCTTTGCATTTATTAATATTATTCTTTTATGAATATAATCAAATTAAGGATGATCTTTTTTTTACTTCAAACACTATTTTACAAATAAAATATTCTTATTTATACCTTCTACATAATTATTATATCTATGAATTTGAATATATTATTATGTTTATTCAAAAAAAATCTTCCTATTTAAAATCCATAGATTATGCAAACTTTCTTGAACGAATATATTTTAATAAAAAACTAGTAGTTATGTTAAATATGTGTTTCGTCTATTTTAATGCTTTTCCAAGTATCCTTCAGCAGTTTATCGAAGATCCTCTTATACATTATATTCGATATAAAGGCAATTTAATTATATTGTTAAAAGGAAATATTTTTTTAAATTTAATATTAATAATAATAAATAAAAGGGAACTTTATCTTGTAAATCTTTGGCAATATTATTTTAACTTTTGGTCTCACCCTTATTATAGAATTATTAATAAACAATTAATTAACTATCTTTTCTATTCTATAGGAATAGTATATTTTTCAAATATACTACGAAAGTCTTTGAGAATAAAGAATATAATGTTAGAGAATTATTTTGTCCTAACTATTTTAATTAAAGAATTATATAACATAGTTCCATCTAGTTATCTTATTAAATCTTTGGCAAAAGCTAATTGTTGTACTACCAAAGGTAAACCTATTGGTAAATTGATCCTAACTCATTTATCAGATTCTGATATTATTTATCATTTTTGTAAAATATATAATAATCTTTTTTATTATCATAACGGATCTTCAAATTTAAATAAGATTTATTTTTTAAAGTATATACTTCAACTTTCTTGCGTTCAAACTTTGACTCATAAACATAAAGGTAAAGTAAACTTTTTTACAAATTTTAAAGTATTGGAAATCTTTTTATTGGCAGAAGAAAAATTGACTTTATATAAATTGCATAAAAAATGTATTTGGTATTTTAACATCATTTAACATTCTCCAAAATTTTTTAACATTATAAAAAAACTTATATGATTTATGATATCTAAAATACTTAATTTAATATATACTATATATAGTATATATTAAATTAAGTATATAATAAATTATAATAAATATTAGAGTATATAGTTTTTATATTGTTTAAATACCTTAATCTTAAATATTAATTTATATAATTATCTAATTTTAAATTTTTATTTATATATCCAAATCTTAATGCCTAATATTCCAGAGCTAGTTCTAATTGTATGAGAACAGTAATCAATTTTAGCATCGATTGTTTGTAAAGGAACTTTACCTTCTCGAAGCCACTCAACACGAGCTATTTCTTTTCCATCAATACGCCCTGCAATCTTTACTTGGATCCCTTTAGTACCTGCTTGTTCAGTTAATTCAATAGCCTTTTTAATTGCTTTTCGAAAGGATACTCTATTTTTTAATTGTAAAGCTATATACTCTGCAAGAATCAGAGGTTGTTCATAAGGTTTTTCGATCCTTTTTATGAAAATATTCAGTTGAATATTTTCATAAATAAGATTTCTTTTTAAATGCATTTGAAATCGATTTAAACCTTGTAGTTGTCCTTCTATTAATAAATTTGGGAATCCTAAATAGATTATTACCTTAATTAAACTTAATCTTTTCTTAATCCCTATATGAACAATCCCTTCTAAATCTAAGGATAGTCTTTTATCTTTGTTTACATAATCCTTAATATAGTTCCGTATTCTTACATCTTCTTGTAGACTCATAGAAAATCTTTTTGGTTTTGCAAACCAAAAAGAATGATAAACTTGATTTGTTCCAAGTCTGAAACCAAGTGGATTTATTTTTTGTCCCATATATAGTTTTTTTTATTATTGATAGTTATTTATCTTATCTAAATTTATTATAAAAAAGTTTAAGTATTAATTATTACTTAACTTAGTCACGTAACTAACGACGAGATTCACTATCTTTTTTTGTATGTCTAATAAAAGTTATAGTAGGTGCGAACTCTCCTAATTTGTGACCGACCATACGATCCGTAATATAAATAGGTAAATTATTTTTTCCATTATGAATGGCGATTGTATGGCCAATCATTATGGGTATAATGGTAGATGATCTAGACCAAGTAACAATAATCTCGTTATCCTTATTCAGCTTATTAATGTTTTCTATTCTTTTTAATAAAGAATTAGCTACAAAAGGATTATTTTTTTTTAGTGGATTTATCACAATTTATTCCCTTATTTCAGTCTTTTTCTTTAATATTTAATTTTTATATTTACGTCGACAAATAATAAATATATTGCTATATTTTTTAATTTTCCTACTTCTTCTTCCAAGAGCCGCATAACCCCACGGAGTTGTAGGTCTTTTTCGACCTATTGGGGATCGACCTTCACCCCCCCCGTGGGGGTGATCTACGGAGTTCTTAACAACCCCTCGTACTATAGGACGTTTACCTAACCAACACTTTGATCCGGCTCTACCCAAATATTTTTGATTCACTCCCATATTACCCACTTGGCCTATTGTTGCTAAACAATTATGGAAAATGAGTCGAACCTCTCCAGAAGGCAATCTTAATGTGGCCCATTTACCTTCTTTTGCAATAAGTTTTGATGCAGCACCTGCTGCTTTAGCTAATTGTCCACCCTTTCTAAACGTTATTTCTATGTTGTGTACGGATGTACCTAAGGGGATATTGGTTGAAGTAGTTATTTGTTTTTTTATCCATATAAACGCAAACTCTTCCCAAACTGTACAAGCTTATTACAAAGCATACGGCTTTCTAGATGTTTTAATCTTTAAATTAATTAGATAATAATTACACATCCGAGGTATCCCTGATCCATCATCTGGCTTATAAAAATATTTATTTAGCATTCAGATCGTCTGATTATAGTTAAATACGTTTATAGTATATATTTATTTATGATATTCTAGTTTGTGGATAACATAGGAGGCATATTTTTATACGGGCTTTTTTTTTTTTATACTCTTTTATAATTACCACTTACCACTGCTTAGACCTAATTTTAAATTCGCCTTTGACCATCGAATTAAATGTGAAAACCCTGTATTATTTTATCAATGCTTTAAACAATTTATTGTTTTCTCCATATTAGCTTCTTTATATAGTAATATAGTAAATAATTTAATATTATATATTAGTAACTAATTAACTTAAATCATTTGCTGCCATACAAATCAGTTTTCTGTTGAAGTATATCCAAAAATATTTTGGATCTATGATCGATTTTAGGTTACATCATAAACCTAATTGGTTATTTCCATTAACGTAAATAACTAGTTCAAATCGCACTCAAAGGTAAGGCATTTCCCGTTGATATAAGAACTTCTGTACCAGAAATTATGGTATCTCCAATCATAGCCCCTCTAGGATGTAAAATATATCGCTTTTCACCATCCTTATAACTTATAAGACAAATCCTTGTATTTCTATTTGGATCATATTCTATATTGATAATTCTACCTGAGATATTCTTTTTATTACGACGAAAATCGATTTTACGATATAGACGCTTATGACCTCCTCCTCTCTTTCTAACAGTAATAATGCCTCTGGCATTACGACCTTTACCACAATTATAGTGTCTAGATATCAAATTCTTTTGTGGATTAGATTTAGATTGACTTATCAAGGATATTTTATGTATTCTCGCAAGAGAAGCTTTGTATAAATTTATTACCGTGGTATAAAGTATTTTATTTTAGTTTATTTATATATTATAATATAGAAATAAAAAGAGTGGAATATAATAACCAGAACCAGCCGAGTATAAAAAATAAAAATACTATTAATTAAAATATTATAAATAATATATAGAATATAGAATTTAATATGAAATACTAATTAAGAATATATAAAATATAGAATTCAATTTACTATATATTATACCTCATGGTGACTATATAAATGTTTTAATCTTAAAATATAAATAGGTATATGCTTAACAAGAATCTTTTTACATCGTTACTAATTAAAATTGTAATAAACTATAAAAATCTAAATATTAAAATATTTAGGAGGACGTAATGAATAAAATAAAATATGAAACGAAATAAAATAAAATCCTGGATATTTGAATTTAGAGAGATCAAGAATTATAGTTATTTGTTAAATTCATGGAGAAATTTCAATCTATTAGTATTTTTAACTCAAAATTTATTAAAACAAGAACATTTTATGAAACTATTTTACTTTCGAAATTGGAGTATACTATCTTGTTTTTGTTCAAGGGATTCGAAGAGTTCAAAAAATAAGAGCTATTTTTTAATAAAGGGTTATTTACTCTTTTTATTAATGGTTATTAGTTTATTTCGTTTTAAAAATAGAATGATAATAAAAAAAAAAAATATTTATTTGAGTTATATGTTACCTATATTTATTAATTATAATTTAATTAAATCTATAAATGATACTAATGATACTTTAGAAAAATCTTTTTGGTCTTACACTTTAAAAGAATCGCTTCTTTCTCTTATAACCAATAAAGAAGAAAATCTTTTGTTACCAAGAAAAAAAAAAAAAAAGTACATATCTGAACTTAAATTTTGTATAAGATCCCAATGGTTCATAAATGGGGTTGTAAAAGTAAGAAGAAGGTATTCGAGTTGTCAAATATTTAAATATAATGGAATATTCGACGAAATCTTTTTTTCATTAATAAATAAAGATATAAAAAATATGGAATTTAGTTTTTGCTCCTATATAGATAATTTAATATCTAAAGGATATAACGAAAATAATTTATCATTTTTTTATAATAAAAAAATAATTTTTGATTTGGAACAATTTTTAGAAAATTTAGGTCAAGAGTTAATTTGTTATATAATGCCTGTTTTTTTAGAAAAAGCAAAAGCAGTAACGATTAAACAAGAAAATAGTTTAAATAAAAAAAAAAAAACTGAGTTCACGATGCAATCTAATGATATGTCCCATTTTTTTAATACCATTGTATCAATATATAATTTAATTTGGTTTAAAAAAAAAGAGAGATTTATTTTTAATAAGTTAAAATGGCAAGTATTGTCAAATATAAAATATGATTCCACACAAGTAAGTTCAATGCGAATAATAAATACTAAAAAAAAAGAAAAATCTTATTATAATTATAATAAATATATCGATCTTCAGAATTATAATTATTTTAGGAATAAAAATTCAGAATATAAAAAACTAATTTATCATACAGATATTAATAATCTTAATGAGAAATCAATAATTTTGAATAAAGGAATTATTCAAACAGAACTAACAGAAAAAACATCGGATTCATTTAATTTAAAAATATTTGACTTATATCGGATATTCCTAGAGATTGATAAGAGGTTATTTATTAAATCACTTCCGGAAGGATTTATATTAAATTTTACCAGATATTTTTATTCGGTCGTAGATAATTTTAATAATATAATTTCAGATATTTATATGGATATGGGTTCAAAATTTATAAATAATTTTAATATAGAAAATAAAGAAATAGGAGAATTATTTAAAATAATTATCTATTTTTTAAAATTTAAATTAAAAAAAAAAAAAGTAATAGGACTTAATAATAAAATCTTAGTTAAAAAAGGAATATTATTGAACAAAAAAACATTCTTTGATCTCGGAATTGGAATGAGATCAAAAATACTAGGAAATGAGCAGATAAAAATTAATTCTACTTTATTTTACACTATTGTAAACTATGAATCTATTTTATTACAAAAACTATTGGATATATTTACTTTATCAATACCAGAAACAGATCCTTTTTTCATGTATCATAAGCCATTTGTATTTTCAATTGATCCTGGTCCTTCTCTTTATATTTATAGTTTTTTAAAAAAATTAGATACTTATTTTTTACTAAAAAAAAAAAAATTGGTTCAGATCTACTACAAGACTAATAGATATGGGTACATAATAAATTTATTAAAATTAATATATCGGAAATTTTTTATAATAAATAGATCCAATATTCTATTTAAATATGTAAAAAAATATTTAATTAAAAAAGAGGATAAAATAGGAATAAATAAGGTTCTGAATAATATAACAATTCTAAGATATATTATAAATAAACATTTATCAAATTTTAATATTAAGAATAGTAAAACTAATAATAATCTTTTTTATTCTATTATTTCTCAAACTGATATATATATAAATCGGGATCATTATAGTAGTAAAAAGATGGATGGTATCAATAATTTATTTTTTATTAGTTTACTAAAAATAGTAAAATTAGTAGTGAATCAATTACGAATTAATCAATCTAGGTTAAAGTCTAAATATTTTTCTGAGTTACTCTTTTTATTTTTGTACAAGTCACTTAATTATTTATTTATAAATAAATTTAGCAAAAATAAATCTTTTGATAAATTGAGTCTTATTATTTTATCATTAAAAAACTATAAATTTTTCATTAATATTAATGAAAAAAATAAAAAAAAAAATTATACTAAAAATGATTCCCCTTCTTCAATTATATTCTATAATAAAGACAATTGGTTAGAAACTTTAAATAAAAATTCCTTGCTTACTTATTTTTTTAAAAGGAATCCTTTTAAATTAATTAAGAATAAGAATAACTTATGGTTTTATCATAAAAGAATAATTCCTTTTAAAAAAATAAAACCATATCTTAATACTTCGCATTTTTTATATGGAAATTTACTAGATGATTTTATATTGTATGATTGTAAAAATATAATTTATGTAAATGTAGGTAAAAAAGAATATTCATATTCAAAATGGAATAGTCTTTTACCAATAAAATTACGAGTATTTGATATATCAATAGAGAACAATTTATCAAAAATTAGGTATAAATATAAATTAAATTACTCCTACAACTATTTACATTTTACAAATAAATCAAAAACTTTCCTTCATAAATCTATATATTTGTTAAAAGATTCTTATGAAACAGATTTAGCAGAAGAAAAAAGATTTATTTTGGAAAAAAATAATTGTAAATCTATTTCATATCCAAATTCAAATATCTTTCATTTTGAAAGAGATGATCTATATAAGTATCTCATTCTCAATCTAGATTCAATAATGGACTTACAGTACACTTCCTTTTTTAAAAATAATTTAACTTTACCTTTAGTTGAACATAAGAAAGAACATAATATTTATATTTGTAAAAATAAATATATTTATAATTTTAAAACACCTAGAAATTTTAATCAATATAAAAATATTATTAAACGAATATCATATATCTCAAGATGGGATAGATTACAAGCCTATATACCATGCTTACTTACTTTGACAGGTTGGATATATATTAAATCAATTATTTTAGACAGTATATTCGATATTCTTTTAAAGAATATTCAAAATATTGTATCCATCTTTTATGATACTCCGAATATATCTGATACATGCAAGTTGATTACTCATAAATTAATTATTAATCTACCACATATTCAAAATATTCCGATAAATGATACTTTTCATAAAATATTACAGAATATCATTTTGTCCGAAAAATTTATAAAGAGTAATTCCCGAGTATTTTTGGCACATTCAGTATCCAAAAATACGCGGGAATTACTCTATTTAATTTATTTTTTTTTTTTTACTAGTGGATATATCATTTTTACACAGCTTTTATTTTTTTACCAAGCCTATTTTGAGTTACAAAGCGGATTAGAAAATATAAAATCGTTAACAATTCCATCATATATGATGGAATTTAAAAATATTCTTTATAGATATCCTTTATATAAATTATCTAAATCTAAATCTGAACTCAAATTTTTAGGTTTAAATCATTTTTTTTTAGTTATTACGGAACAATTAGAAAACTATTTTTTTGATATAAAAATGCTTTTTAGAGGTGACAATCAATTCATAAAATATTGTAATAATTTTTATAATTTTTTTGTAAATATCCTACCAAAGCCGATAAATCGAATACTATTTTCAAAGAATACAATATTTTTAAGTAAAATAAGTAAAGATCTTTTTTTATTGATAAATAAAAGAAAGAACATTAAAAATTATTGGATTGATGAAAAAATTGAAATAGGGGTTTCAAACAGTATTAGTATTTTTGATGAAGAAGAAAGAAAATTCTTAGTTCAGTTTTTAACTTTAAAAACTGAAAAAAACTTTTTATCTGTCCTGGCCAAAAGTGATCTTGAGTTTCTATCCAAGAATAGATTTAGTTATAAAATAAGTGAACAACCAGGCTTTATTTCATTACATTACTTACTATACATGCATCAAAGAGATATAATTACTTATATATTTAAGAAATCTATATTATTAGAAAGACAGATATTCTTTTCTCATTTTCATAAAACAACTTATTCACATTCACAAATATTTTGTGGACTGAATATATCTCATGAAAAACCTTTTTCAATCCGTTTATCCTTATCTTATAAAGGTGTTTTAGTTATAGGTTCAATAGGAATGGGACGATCTTCTTTGATTAAATATCTAGCTAAAAACCCTTATATACCCTTAATTACAATATATATAAGCAAGTTTTGGGGATCCAATCAAAAAACTACTAATATTTATTCTTTTGATAATCCTGCTGAGAGTGTGGAGGATACTAATGATCTTGATATGAATATGTTAACTATGTCTACAACATCAAATTTTGATCAATTAGGTCTAATCCTTCAATTTGAATTAGCAAAAGAAATGTCACCTTGTATAATATGGATTCCCAAGATCCATAATCTGCAGATAAGTGAGTTTAATTACTTTTCTTTAGGTATAGGTATTTTAGATAACTATCTATTTGAAGATTTTGATAGATCTTATATTGGAAAGATTATTGTTTTAGCTTCAACTCATATTCCCCAAAAAGTTGATCCAGCTTTAATAGCTACTAATAGATTAAATATATGTATTAAGATACGAGGACTTATTC
>JACERR010000256.1:27500-46405 GCA_016760335.1 Gastrodia elata
AATATTAGTTTGGATAAAACATAATTATTATTTTAGATATCAACGCAATAAGTATATTCTTAGCAATAAGTATATTCTTACAGAATTTAGAAATGATATAAATAGGATTTTTAGTATTTTTTTTTTTTTAATTTTAGTATTTTATTTAGGGCGAATGCCATTGCCCTTTTTCACTAGAAAACTATTAGATACCGAAGAAGTAAAGATAATAAAAGACGAATATTTGTTTGAAATAAATTCTGATATAAAAGAAAAAGAAACTGATGATATTAAAATAAGATATTTGAATGATACCCAAATTTATAAAGATTCAAATTTGGAGATTACTAAAAATATAAAAAATATACTAGAAGTAGAAGAAGATAAAATTAAAATAAATTTGTGGTTTGAAAATATTTTTATTACTTTTCTATTCGATTATAAACGATGGAATCGTCCTTTACGATATATAAAAAATTATAAATTTGATAATTTTTTTCGAAAAGAAATGTCACAATTTTTTTTTTTTACTTGTACAAATGATGGTAAAAAAAGAATCTCTTTTACATACCCATATAGTTTATCTCTATTTTTAGAAAATATGTATAAAAAAAATTATTTGTATATAAGTGAAAAGTTTTCTGACGAATATATTTTTAATTCTTGGATTTATACTAATGAAAAAAAAAAGTCAAATTTGGATAATGAAATTTTAAAACGAATAAAAAAAATCGAAATAAATAATAATAGTAATACTAAGGAAAAAGAAAATAGATTTAATATACTTGAAAAAAGGACTCTATTATGTGATGATAAAAACCAAATAAAATATTTACCAAACTTATATGATCCTTTTTTTAACGGACCTAATCGAATAAATCGAAATAAATTATTATCTATATCTTATCAAGATATAGATAATAAAAGTGTATCAGGAAGATTTTTAATAAATAATATTTATAATATACTGAGTAATTATTATTTCAAACTGTCCCATAATTTAGTTTTTAGTTCTAATAGGGAAATTAGTTATAATATGGAAAAAAGTATTTTTAGCTATCCCGAAAATACAATAAAATATTTTAAGTTTTTATTTGATTTGATTAGGGAATATGAAGAACTAATTAAAAATAAATATTTTCTAATTCGACTAAATAAAATAAATAAATATATTTCTCGATGGTCATATAAGTTAAAAGAAAGACTAGAAGAGGAAGAAGAAGAGAATGAAGACGAATTTGAAGAAGAAGGCATTGTTGATATTAATTCAAGAAAGTTCAAACATATAATAATTTATAAAGATAATAATCAAGATACTAATGATATATTAATTGCGGATAATCTGAAGAACAAGGATAAAAATGAGGATCGAATAGACGAGGTAACTCTTATACATTACTCAAATAAATCAGATTTTCGTCGTAATCTAATAAAGGGGTCTATGCGTGCGCAAAGGCGTAAAATAGTTATTTTAGATTTATTTCAAGTAAATGCGCATTCTCCCCTATTTTTAGATCGTTTAACTACAACTTTTTATATTAATGAAATTGAGAATATTTTAAATATTTTATTTAATAAATTTATAGATATGAAAATGGAAAAAAAATTACATTTAAAATTTTACGATTTTAAAAAATTAAATGTAAAAGAAAAAGAATATAAAGATAAATATGAGCATAAAGAAATAAACGAAACTTGGGATAATCCTTTATTTACTCAAGTAATAAGAAGTTTAATGTTAGTAATCCAATCGTATTTTCGAAAATACATTTTATTGCCTTTTTTAATAATCGTTAAAAATCTATTACGCATATTATTGTTCCAAATTCCCGAATGGGACAAAGATTTTAAAGAATGGGCGAAAGAAATGCATATTAAATGTACCTATAATGGCGTTCAATTATCAGAAACCGAATTCCCCGAGGATTGGTTAATAGAGGGTATTCAGATAAAGATTATATATCCATTTTGCCTAAAACCTTGTAGAAGGGATAAAAAAATATCATACAATATCGAAAGAGAACGAAAAAAAAAAAAGAATAAAAGACCACAATCTTTCTTTTTAACAGTTTGGGGAGGTGAAACCGAGCATCTATTTGGTTCTACCCGAAAACAATCTTTTATTCTTAATCCTATTTATAAAAACTAAAAAAAAAATATAAAATAGTTAAGAATATATTTTTAGAAATAAAATATTTTTTAAAAAATAAAATATTTTATTTTTTAAAAGTTAGCAAAAAAAAGGAAAATATATTTTATGAATCATCTGTTTTAAGTCAAACAAAAAATGGGTTTAATAGTTATTTATTTCAACTAAATATTACAGATGTTTCGGATAAAGTACGAAAAATTAGGAAACAAACTGAACAAATTGTAAAAGAAAAGAATAGTAAGATTCAATATTATAAAGATGAAGATTATAAAGATGAAGTATTAAAATCATATATAAATTTTTGGATGATATTAATAAATAAAAAGAGAAGATTAATACGTAAATCATATTATTTTATTAAATTATTTATTGAAAAATTATATATAGATATCTTAAAATTAATAAAAGACTTTTTTGAATCAAAAAAGTCTTTTATTAATTTTAAGATATCTATATATAAAGAAAAAAAAGAAAAAGACGTCTTGTATGAAATAACTAAAAATACAAGAAATTTCATATTAATTATAAAAGAAATATTTTTAAATAATAGATATATAGATAAAATTAAGAATAATTATCCTAATTTTAATTCTATTTTTTCTTATTTTTCTCAAGCATATGTATTTTACAAATTATCACAAGATCAACCCCACTCTTTTATATTTATAAAACCTTTTAAAAATAATTATAAAGAATCTTGTATATTAGAAAATATATTTATATATAAATTAAAAAATACTAAGTATAATAAAATTAATACAGATGTAACAAATTATTGGAAATATTGGTTTAAGGGATTTTTTAAATCGAAAATAGAAGAAAAGGTGAGATTAGGAAATTATGAAAGGTACAATTTAAATTATAGTTATAATTTAAATAAAAGTAAAGAATTAATTAAAACGGATAAAGATTATTTTATTAAAGATTACTATAAATTGGATTATTTAGTAAAAAAAAATATATCTAAATATACAAAGAATTATCGATATGATATCTTATTAAATAAATATATAGGTAATTATATATCAACGTTGATAATAAAAATTAAAAGAAAAAAAAAGGGTCAAGAAATTAAAGAGAATTTTAATAAATCAAAATATAACTTGTTTTATACTTATTTAAATAGATATATTCCATATAATACTAAAAAAATAAGAAGTGATAATACTATAAATAGAACTAATCTTTTATATAAAAAATATTTCGATTATAAAAGTATTCATTTTAATTGGATAAATTCTATAAATAAAAATATTATTTCTATATCCAATTTTAAACCTTGGTTCTTTACAGAATTTGTTATAAACTTTGATGTATATAAAAAAAAGCCTTGGATCATTCCAATTAAATCACTTCTTTTTAATATTTATAAAAAAAGTAAGAGTACAAATAAAAACATAATTATTTATAAAGATTTAATACGATTAGAAAGTAAAAGTAGTATGGAATCAGGACAAGATGTAAATAATAAGGGGGTAGAACTAGATTTTTTTTTAAAAAATTCTTTATTGTTTCAATTAAGATGGGTTGATTATTTAAATAAAAGAATAATTAAGAATATCAAAGTCTATTGTCTATTACTTAGGATTAGAAATCCAAAAGATATTTATATTTCCTCAATCCAAAGAAGTGAAATAAAGATAGATGACATGTTAATTCAAAAAGATCTAGTTACTGCAGAATTTATAAATAATGGAATTTTGTTTTTTGAACCAATTTTTATATCTATCCAAAAGGGCGGAGAACATATTCTCTATCAAGTTTTGGATATATCATTAAATAATAAGAATAATAGGAAGTGTAGAATAAGTGATAACTATAAAAATAAAGAATATATTAATAATAAAAGTACTAACAATTATTTTTTCAATGTAGAAAAAAAAAATAATTATGAAGTACTTTTTCCAGAGAATATTTTAAGCCTTAAACGTCGGAGAGAATTTAGATTTAGAAGTTGTTTAAATCCCTTTAATATTTCGAATAAAAAGCAAAAGTTTTGTAATGATAAAATAATAAGACTCAATTTATCAAAATATTTATTAGTTTGCAATAAATTGAGGATCTATTTTATTCACTTAAAGATGTTTCTTTGGCCCAATTATAGATTAGAAGATATAGCTTGTATTAATCGTTATTGGTTTAATACTAATAATAGCAGTCGATTCAGTATGTTAAAAATAAATATGTATTCAAAGTTAAGAAAGTCTATAATTATCGACAAATAAAAAATTAATTAGTAAGAATAAGAGTTAAAGAAATGAACTAAAAATAATAAAATATTAAAGATAAATATGTAAAAGTAAAATCTATATAATTCTAAATAAATATAGAATAATAGAATATAAGATAATAACTAAAAAAATGACATGGGTCATAAACAACATATTTTTAAAAATAAAAAAAAGCACAAATAAAAGATAAATATCTTTACTAAAATTATTATATAACTATAACTTATAAATAGTGCATAATTGTCTGGATAAGCTCACATTAATCCTTTATACTTTTATCCAATATTCGATTTTTTAGTATATTTTAGTATAAATATAAATAAAAAAATTTATGTTGATTGAAAATAAACTAATATATTGAGGAGCCGTATGAGATTAAAGTCTCATGTACGGTTCTGTAAAGTGACTATTTATATATTATATGTATATGTCAACTTTACACTCTTACCCCGAAGAAGCCAAACTCTGCTTTGCGTAAAATAGCCAGAGTACGATTAACTTCTGGATTTTCTATCACTGCTTATATCCCTGGTATTGGCCATAATTTAAAAGAACATTCTATAGTATTAGTAAGAGGAGGGAGGGTTAAAGATTTACCTGGCGTGAGATATCACATTATTCGAGGAATTCTAGATGCTGTCGGAGTAAAAGATCGTAAAAAAGGGCGTTCTAGTGCGTTTTTTATTTTTATCCAATATTTGTATATTTTAATAATACCGTGTGAATTGCTATAAAACACGTAAATTTTATGGCTAACCTAATAAAAAGTTTTGTTTTAAGGAGACTGTAGCAGGCTATAACTAAAAAAATTGATATTATTTATAAATAAATTATCTAGTTATAAAATTATTATAAGTTTAAAGTTAAGTATCGAAAGTAATAAGTAATATTTTAATAAGATACCCTTTCCTTTGGCTATTGTTAACAAATAACACGCTTATATCTTTTTTTAGAACAAGTCTAAGCATACTAGCAATCTTTTAACATATGTCACATTATATTCTAAACTTAATAACTATGGAATATGGATATATAAAATAAAAGATTTCCAATCTTCAAAGTTAAAAAAGGAAACGGATATTCAATTAAAATAAATCAAAAAATAAATGAATATATAGAAGTAAATAATAAATATTTCTATTTATTATAGTTATTATAGATACTTCTTTTAAAAGCCGTATTCAATGAAAGTTGTATGTACGGTTTGGCGGAAGATTTTTAATATACTATATTTTAAAATCCATCCTACAATATGGGGTCAAAAGGTTAAAATAAGTAATTCTTTAACCTTTATAAAAAAAATTATTTTTTATATAAAGCCGAAAGTCGCATGTCACGCCGAAATGTTTCAGAAAAAAAAATAATAAAATATGATCCAATTTATCATAATAAATTAGTTAGCATGTTAGTGACTCGTATTATGAAAAACGGAAAGAAATATTTGGCTTATAAAATTATCTATCTATCTTTGAAATATATTCAAAAAAATAAAAAAAAAAATCCCCTAGCTTTTTTACGTCAAGCAATATGCATACTAAATCCAGGTGTAAAAATAAACAAACGAAACGAAGGTAACCTAGTTATTACTGAATTAGGATTAGAACAAGGAAAAATTATTGCTATTAAATGGTTATTAAGAGCATCCCGAAAACGATCGGGGCCAAATATGGTTCTTAAATTAAGTTCTGAATTAATAGAGGCCACTAAAGGTATTGGATATGCCATACGTGAGAAAGAAAGAATTATTAGAATCGCAGAGGCAAATAGAACTCTTGCATATTTTTTGTAATTTATTTATTTATCAAAGTTTATAGAGATTATTTAAAATTTAACAAATTATTTTTATTGGTTATACACATATTGATTATACATATATATACATCATCAGCTAAGATTCCATAAAAGTTGGGTCAAACCTTTTTATTTTTAATTGTTATGCTCAGTGTGTGACTCGTTAGTATACTTAGTATATAATAACTTATAACTTTCTCCTTAAAGTAAAGATCCTAATAAAAGTGTAATTATATGATTTAATCATTGTATAGTTGTAGCAACTAAATCTATTTTCATAAATAAGAACCTTATCTTAGATTATTTAGATTATAAAGTGTGACAAAGGATCTATTTAAAAATTAAAAACTGATAGAAAGAATAAAGAATTCAGAATAAATATCTAGAATTATAATAATAAGTAATCTAATATTATTATGTTTTAATATGATAAAATCTTAAAATGTATGACTTAAGATTTTTTTCATATTAATGAATTAAGCACAATGTTATAAATAATTATCAACATAAATAATCTAAAAAAAACTAAATATAATACTATTATATAAAATAGAGCTTAAATTTAATAATAATTGAGTAGAATTATAAATTATACCATAAATAAGAATAAAAAAAAATTCTTATTAGTGAGGATAGCTCCATTGTGAATAGCTTAAGTCTAAACAAAAAAGTGCTAAAAAAAAAGAAGAAGCTATAGGAACGACATAACCTGTGAACTCCATAAGTAGTTTTCTGTTACTAAGATAAGATTAAACTAATACTGATTCATTGGGTAGGATGGCGAAACTAAAAATAAGGGAAGGACGATATTCGCCTGCGAACTTATATAAACTATCGATATATATTTTGTATTCGATTTTTAGTTCATTCGTGAGAAAATTATATATATATAATTTTAAATGGTTAAATTATATCTGTTCTAATATTTTAATTTTTATTTATTCGTGAGGAGCCGTATGAGATTAAAGTCTCATGTACGGTTCTGTAGTAGAGCTGGTATTATGATATAACCATCAACTATAACCCACAAAAAACAAGATTTCGTAAACAACATAGAGGTAGAATGAAAGGGATATCTTGCCGAGGTAATCGTATTTGTTTTGGTAGATATGCGATAAAAGCCCTTGAACCTGCTTGGATCACAGCTAGGCAAATAGAAGCAGGACGAAGATCAATATCGAGATATACGCGTCGTGGGGGAAAACTATGGGTACGGATATTCCCGGATAAACCTGTTACTCTAAGACCTAAAGAAACACGTATGGGTACAAGCAAAGGAGCCCCTGAATATTGGGTTTCTGTTATTAAACCAGGACGAATACTCTATGAAATGAGTGGAGTATCAGAAACTGTAGCTAAGACTGCTCTTAAAATAGCTACATATAAACTTCCTATAAAAACTAAATTCATTATTTCTATTTCAAGATAGTAATGATAATGAAATAGAAATAACATTAATAATTTTTTATGGCCAGACAATAACTAGTTATTTCCTTATATTTTTATATTTATTGAAATTTAAATCAAAAGAATATGATTCAACCTAAAACCCTTTTGAAAGTAGCTGATAATAGCGGAGCTCAAGAAGTTATGTGTATTCGTATTTTAGTAACTAAGTATACTTTTATTGGTAATATTATTGTTGCTGTAATAAAAAAAACAATGCCTCGTATGCCTTTAGAAAGATCAGAAGTAATTCGAGCTGTTATTGTTCGCACATGCACAGAACTTAAACGAGATAATGGCATGATAATACGATATGATGAGAATGCGGCAGTTTTAATTGATAAAGATGGCAATCCAAAAGGTACTAGAATCTTTGGTGTAATTCCTCGAGAATTGAGAAAATATAATTTTACTAAAATAATTTCATTAGCACCCGACGTTTTATAAATTTGAATCAAATAAATCAAATATTTAATTTTTATATATTTAAATTATGTTTTTTTATTTATTAGATACATTTAGATAAATAAATAATGGAAGCATCAATAAAATAATTAGGATTTATCATGATGGGTAAAGATATTATTTATAAAATAATAACTTCTATAAGGAATGTTGATGATACGAATAAAAGAAGAGTTAAAATAGCATCTACTAATATCACAAATAACCTTATAAAAATACTTTTACAAGAAGGATTTATTAAAGATGTTCGAAAGAATCATATTAGTAATAAAAAAAAATTATTAGTTTTAACATTAAGAAATAAAACGAAGAATAATAAATATACGATAAATTTTAAAAATATAAGTCGTCCGGGTTTACAAATATATTCAAATTATCAAAAAATTCCTAGGGTTTTAGGAGGACTAGGAATAGTAATTCTTTCTACTTCTATAGGTTTAATGACAGATAAAGAAGCTAGACGAAAAAGAATTGGGGGAGAAATTTTATGTTATATTTGGTGATTATTTATTGAAAATAAAAAATAAAAAGAGTAAATAAGTTAAAAGGAGTATTATAAATCTAATAATGAAGATAAAATCTTCTGTTCGTAAAATTTGTGAAAAATGTCGATTGGTTCGAAGGCGGGGTCACTTTTTTATTATTTGTTACAAACTTCGACATAAACAGAGACAGAAATAGTCTAATAGACTATTTCTGTCTCTGTTTATGTCTACTAAAACAAGACTAAAACTAGGATATATAATAGAATAATAATATAATTATGAAAAAAACTAGATCAATAAAAAATATTAGTTCACGTAATAATAAACCGAGAATATTAAAAGGAGTTATTTATATTCAATCAGGTTTTAATAATACTATTGTAACTGTGTCAGATGTTATGGGTCGGGTTATTTATTGGACTTCTGCAGGTACTTCTGGATTTAGAGGGACAAGAAAAAAAACACCTTATGTTGCTCAAATTACAACATGTAACGCTATGCAGAAAATAGTAGGTCTAGGTATTCAACAAGCTGCGGTTATGATAAAAGGTCCGGGTTTAGGAAGAGATGCAGCATTAAGAACTATTCGTAGAAATGGTCTCTTATTGAGATTCGTCCGAGATGTTACATCTATTCCACATAATGGATGTCGCCCGCCTAAGAAAAGGCGTGTCTAATTTATAAGTCGAACTAAATGAACTTAGATTATATTTCAAAATCTTTATAAATTTTTTTTTTTCAAAATAACGTTTCCTTTTTTAAAGTAAAGTAAGAATGCTAAGCTTTTTATTTATCATAATGCCTATTGGTGTTCCAAGAGTACCTTTTCGTATTCCCGGAGAGGAAGATGCAGCTTGGGTTGACATATAGTGCGACTTGTAAGACCTATTATGGTCATATGGTATTTATATTTAACCATTAGCTCCCCGATTGAGTATTCAAATTTTCACCAAATAAATAATCTGATCATAAAATAAAAAAGATTTAATAAGTCAAGATTAATATTATTCATTAAAGACTCATATTAATGAATTCTTATAAATTATTTGAAGCGTGAAATAAAATAAAAATACTTTGTTTATCATTAAAAGATAAAAATTTATGGTTTATTTGAATTTTGAAAAGTATTCAGGCTCCGTTCAAAAGAGTAAATAGAATTAATAATTACTTGCAAAATATAATAACTACTATACCTTAGCTTTATCCTTTATTTTATTTGTTCTATATGTGTAAATAAAAGTCGGATAAAATACTATACGGAGTAGAATAATAACCTAAAAGAAAAACCTTATTAAGGAACAATAAAATACATCGTTGATTTACTCGTCGATGAACCAATGCATCAATTAGCTGTTAAATTACTAAAGACTAAAGTAACTCAACTGGATTTATTATTTATATTTTGCTATTAAAATAATAATAGAAATATATAATATAATTAGATATAATTTAGACTAGGTAAAACCTAATGTTAAAATAATCCAAAACTACTTGAATTTACACATTGATTATTTTTTACATTTTATAGATCTTATGAAATAACTAAAACCATATGTATTAAAAAGTGCACGTATGGTTTAGCTAGGATAATAATTCCTTAATCAACCGACTTTATCGAGAAAGATTGCTTTTTTTAGGACAAGAGATTGATAGTGATATATCAAATCAAATTGTTGGTCTTATGGTCTATCTAAGTATAGAAGATGAAATTAAAGATATTTATCTATTTATAAACTCTCCGGGAGGTTGGGTAATACCTGGAATAGCTATTTATGATACTATGCAATTCATCTCACCAGATATAAATACTATATGTATTGGATTAGCCGCATCGATGGGATCTTTAGTTCTGGTTGGAGGAGAAATTACCAAACGTTTAGCATTCCCTCACGCTTGGCGCCAATGAGTCTAAAAAAAAAAATGCCTTCGCTTCGCTTTTTAAAAATAAAAACAAAATAATATTAATAAATTAATGAGAAAAAATAAAAATAATAAATAATTTCGTAAAATTAAAAATTAGTAAAAATAGCATGGCACTTAAAATTTGATATCTTAATAAAACATTATATTAGATATTTATATAAGTTATATATATTTTAATTATTTTTTTTTACATATGATTTTATATCAAAATATAGTAGATAGTAATATGAAACAATTTTTATTCTTATCTTTATCTTACACATAAATATTAATATTTATGTGTAAGATAAAGATAAGAATAAAATAAAGCGTCACATATATCTTTACCAAATTAAAGGTCTTTTATATTTATATTTTTAATTTTAAAAAAGAAACTTAAAGAAACTTTGGGATTGCGAAATTAAATATTTTAAGTTAAAATATATATTATAATTTAATAAAAAAATAAAGTAACAGAAACATCATAGTACGGCTATAAATTAAAGGAAGGATGTAAAAGGGTCTTTAATTCTTATTCGGTCTAATAAAATAGATTCACTTACAGAGCCGTATGCAATGCAAAATGAATAGGCCAAAATGCCTGTACGGTGTATGTTTAATTTTTTTGTTTTATTAAAACTAAAATACTAAATATCAGGGTTATGATTCATCAACCTGTTAGTTCTTTTTACGAAGCACAAGCAGGGGATTTTATTATGGAAGCCGAAGAGATATTAAAACTTCGTGAAACTCTAACACGAGTCTATGTACAAAGAACGGGTAAGCCTTTATGGGTTATATCTGAAGATATGGAAAGGGATGTTTTTATGTCAGCAACAGAAGCTAGAGATTATGGTATCGTTGATCTTGTAGCCATAGAAACTGATATAAAAGACTGGGTAATCCCTTCATATTCATATTAATTTAATATTTTTCATAAAAAATATTAAATAATGAAACTTTAGGTTAAGATGAATATAAACCAAATTACTTTAAATTATCAAATTATATAATAATAAATATTTAGGATTATAATTATGCCTACCATTAAACAACTTAGCCTAAATTCAAGAAAGCCTAAAAAAAATGTCACCAGATCTCCCGCTCTTATAGGATGTCCTCAGCGTAGAGGAACATGTATTAGGGTGTATGTGCGACTCGGTAAGTTAATTACTAATAATAATAATAATCTTATAACTGTTAACTGTTATATAACTTATGGTTAGTGTGTTATAAACAAATTAAAATATTTTTAATTTTATATTTAATAATAAATAACCCCTATTTAACTTTAATAAAAAGATAATTTTATTAATAAGCGGAATAAAAAATACAAATTAACAATGGAATTACAGAATTATAGGGTTAGCTATTTAGCCAACTCTAAAGATTTAATATATTGAATGCCGTCACTTTATAGAATATATAATTTTTATTTATTCGAATTTAGAATCGATGATCATATATAAATAGTATAAGCTATACAAGTTAATATATAAAAAAAAGAATAAGATCCGGCGTATAAAAAGAGGACCCCACTGTTTAAAAATATTTAACCATATAAACGAGTAAACCCGTTCTCCTTTTTTTTAGGGAAAAGATTGCGGTAGGGAAGATTATATTTGCAAAAGCCATTGTAATAATTAAACTCTATATTGGAAAAATTGTTTTGGCATTCATTCAGTGAAGAAAAATAATAAAACTTAATACTAAAAAAAAAAAAATAAAATTAGATGGTCAGATTTAAAATAGGTTATATAACTCATAAGTGTAGAATACATTATCGTTTATTTGCATCAACCTTTTTGGGTTTGACTTCAACAAAACAGTTTACTCAAAAAAAAAATAAAGCTTTGGTTTATGCTCATCACAATAAGATTAAAAAAAGAATATATTTTCGTTGTTTATGGATAACTCGTCTAAATGCAGGAACTTTAAACAATAGTAGTTATAACTTATTTATGCATAATATGTACAAAAAAAGATTAATTATTAATCGTAAAATATGTGCACAAATAGCTATATCAAATAAAAAATATTTTTATATTATTTTAAATGAGATTACTAATTAATAAAAAATATTTAAAATATTATGATAAGTGAAATACATTAAGGTTATAGTTTGAATAACTGATTACTGATTTATGCTCGATATAATATAATATTATATTTTTTTTATATACTTATTATCCTTCTTAATTATTTTTAAAAGTTAATGAAGATAAAATGCGAGCTTTTTTTATAGCGATATTAAGCCATCTTTGTTGTTTCAAGGTTAAGTTATTTGTTTTTCTATCTAAAATTTTCCCTTGGTCACTAATAAATCTACTTAGTAAATTTATATTTTTATAATCAATTAGATCCCCCGATCCCATAATGGGTAAACGTCTATAATTTTTGTTTTTTGATTTATATTTATTCATATACATATATTTTAAAAAATCCCTTCTTCCTTACTTATTTTTCCTTCTTTAGTCTTTATATTTTATTTTTTATTAGTATTCTATGAAAATTATTAAAATATTACAGAATAAAATACTTAAAAGACTAATATAATTAACAGGTGCTCTTATTGGTAGAATTTATATTTTATGTCGTAGGTTCAAATCCTACAGAGTACAGAATAGCCAAACGTGATTTTGATATAGTAAAAATTTAGAAAAGAAAAATATACTTTATACAAGGCTACAAGGAGATAAAAGTAAACGCTAATACAAGCTTAATTATATATCCTATAATTAGTCCTTTGAATCCATATTCAAGGGTAAGAATCCTTGTAGTTTAAATAATTCAAAAATAACCCCTTTTAAAATATTACGCGGTACAATTAAGTCAAATAATCCTTTATGGAATAAATTTTCAGCCGTTTGTAAACCTTCTGGTACAATTTTGTTCAATGTTTGTTCAATTACCCTTTTGCCTGCAAAAGCAATATAAGCATTAGGTTCAACAATAATAACATCTCCCAACATACCAAAACTAGCTGTAACTCCTCCTGTTGTAGGAGATGTAAGAATTGATATATAAAATAACTTGTTATTTAATTGATAATCATATAAAACAGAAGAGATCTTAGCCATTTGCATTAAACTCAAACTACCTTCTTGCATGCGTGCTCCTCCGGAAGCACATATAATAATTACAGGTAATGATTGTTTAGTAGCATATTCGATCAAACGAGTAATCTTCTCCCCTACTACAGAACCCATGCTACCTCCCATAAATTGAAAGTCCATCACCCCCATTGCTACAGGAATACTATTTAATTTACCTATACCTGTTTGAACAGCTTCTATTAAACCAGTTCTTATTTGATAAAAAGAAAGACGATCTTTATAGGATTCCTCTTCTGAATAGAATTCTATAGGGTTTACTGAGAGAATATTCTCATCCATTGGATCCCAAGTTCCGGTATCTATAAGAAGATCAATTCTATCTGAACTACTCATTTTCAAATGAAAACCACAATGTTCACAAATATTCATTCTTGATTTAAATAATTTTTTATAATTTAATCCATAACAATTCTCACATTGAACCCATAACTTCTTGTATTTATTATTTCTATCTTCTATATCTATTATATCTATAGAATCAGCCTCTTTTATATCATCCGTTTTTATATTATCAGTATAAGTACTTTGACTTGCCTCAAAAAATAACTTATAAATATATAAGTCTATACCCTTGTAAATCTTAGTAATATCATAACGAAGGTAGCACTCAATACAATTATTAATATGATTATTCCAAATATTATTATCATATACATAAAAATCCGAGGACTGATTTTGATTCATATACACCCTATTATTCAAAAAACGATAAATTAAAACTCTTAGCTTATTATCCTTATTATCATAGTCTTTATCAAGAACAAAAATTTTATTATCAATATCAAAATACATAAGAATGGAATATTTATTACTATACTTTTTTCGAACTAAAAAAGTATGATCAGATATAATACTCAAAATATTATTTCTATCAACTAAATAATTTATATAATTGGTATTATATAAATTATCGATCTCCCAACTAGGACTAATTTTATCCATAATAATTAAATCTTCATCTTCTTTGCTATGTCCCAAAAAATCATCAATATTATTATTATTTTTAGATCTTATGAATCGCCATTTATACTTAGATTCTACTTTTTTAGCCAACATTAAATTGAACTTAATTTCTTTCATAAAATAATTTATCCTCTTTTTTATTTACTCTTAAAAAATAAGATTAATTTGATAATCATAATTTTTATTTTATAATGAATAGTCATTTAATCTTCTGACAAAAAAATCTGTAATTCCTAGTTTAATTACTGCTAATGTAACTAAAAATAAATATATAAAATTGAATATGGGATTAAAAAACTAATATTTACTACAAAACTTTTAAATACTAGTTTTACTATATTATATACATTAATATGTAAAATATGTAATTAATGTATATAATATAGTAAAATCCTTATCTTATAAAAAATGAATTAAGGATATTACTACAAGTTCAGTTAGTTCAGTCTTAATTTATAGTTCTGAAAATAAAAATATAAAATTACTTTATGTCACGTTATCGAGGACCTCGTTTAAAAATAATATATCGATTAGGAGCTTTACCAGGATTAAGTCGAAAAGAACCTGGATCCACAAATGATAAAAAAAAAATTTACGTAAAAAAATCACAATATTCTATGCGTTTAATAGAGAAACAGAAATTACGTTTTTATTATGGTTTAACCGAGCAAAAATTACGTAAATATGTGGAGATTGCTGGAAGATTAAAAAGCTCAACAGGTATTGTTTTATTGCAAATCCTTGAAATGCGTTTAGATAACATTCTATTTAGATTAGGAATGGCTTCAACCATACCGGAAGCTAGACAATTAGTTAATCATAGACATATATTAGTTAATGGTTGTTTAATTGATATACCAAGTTATATTTGTAAACCTAGAGATATTATTACTATGAATAGAAAGAATAAAAAATCAATAAATAATTCTCTTTTTTCATTGACTTTCATTAGTTTACCAAATCATTTGTCTATTGACTCTTTACAAACTAAAGGTTTTGTAAATCGAATAATAGATATTCAAGATATCGGTATTAAAATAAAGGAATTACTAGTCGTAGAATATTATTCTAATATCTAATAATAAATTAATTTTATTTTTAATTTTTAAATCTTTTTATGTTAACTTTAATAATGTAAAATATAATAAATTAAATATTAACCTAAAAAGATTTAAAAATTAAACGCGGAGACAGGATTTGAACCTGTGACCTCAAGGTTATGAGCCTTGTGAGCTACCAAACTGCTCTACTCTGCTAGATTAACCAAAAAACAATTCGACTTTTTTATTTACCAACTTGATACTATTGTCCCTGGTAATAAACATGCATGAACCATTTCTCGCAATATATATCCAGATATTCCGAAGTATTTATAATTTGATCTAGGTCTTCCTGTTAAAAAACAACGTCGACGAAGCCTTATGGTAGAACTATTCCGTGGCAAGGATTGTAATCTTTCCTGAATCTTCCATCTTTCTCTCAAAGAAAAAACTCTTCTTAGTTCTTTTTTTAAAGATAGACGAATCAAATAATATTTTTGTTCTAAATTCTGACGCTTTTTTTCTCGTTGGAGCAGGCTTCTTCTTGCCATAATGTTAAGTTTTAAGATCCTTTTTATAATTTTAAAAATTTATATATTTTATATTATAATAATAATAATATAAAATAAAGACATCAATGAATTCGAAGTATAAGTACGAAATAATTAAAATATTAGGCCCTCATCGTCTAGAGGTTCAGGACATCTCTATTTCAAGGAGATAACGGGGATTCGACTTCCCCTGAGGGTATTTTTTTTGTAGGACGACAGACAAAAAAATTATTTATTTTATATAGTTATAGTTATTAATTTATTACAATATTACTAGTATTATTAATTATAATTTAGAATCTTTTATTTTTTATTATTTAATATTGGTCACTGTCTAAGTGTTTAATGGCGTAAAGCCTTAAAATTATTTTTTAAGATAGAATTTATTCTTATTCATTGGTTCAAATAGAGTTCGGAAAAATATTGGTTCAAATAGAGTTCGGAAAAATATTTTATAAATTAATAAAATATTTTATAAATTAATAAGGTAAATTATCAAGAATATAAGAAAATATATTTTAATATTTTTAGTTAAGGATCGTATGGATTGTCAAACCTTAAAATCACTTACACCCACATCTTACTTTTTCGCATAGCAATGCTCCATAACCTATTTAAATTAAACTTAAACTATATTTTATTTATAGATTTATAGTTCGAGTTGGCGGCATGGTCAAGTGGTAAGACAGTGGACTGCAAATCCGTTATACCCCAGTTCGAATCTGGGTGTCGTCTGATAGCAAAAACTAAAAAATATAAAAAGATATAATCAGAATTTACTACTTGCTATATTCTATTTTCATAATTATATTTATTTTTTTATTTTATTTCTTTTTTACTAGAATATTAACTAATATTTAATTATTATATTGGTTTTCAGTTTATTTTTGGTATAATTCTGATATGAATCTACCCTATTCTACATACCTAAATACCTAAGACTTATATTATATATAAGACCTATATTATATATAAGTTATAAGTAGGAGTATTAAATTTAGGTCGTATCTTAAAAGTCAATTATAATATAAATTTTTGTTAAAATACTATTCTTATATTTCTTATTTTAAATTTTTAAAAGGACTTAATAGTTGAAACCTTGTGATAAAATGACAAAACGATATTGGAATATAAGTTTAAAAGAAATGCTGGATGCGGGAATACTTTTTGGTCATGGTACTAATAAATGGAATCCTAAGATGGCTCCTTATATTATCACAAAAATTAATAATATTCATATTATAAATCTTACTATTACTGCTCGTTCTTTATCAGAATCCTGTTATTTAGTTTTTGATGCAGCAAGAAAGGGAAAAGAGTTTTTAATCGTAGGTACAAAAAATAAAACTTCTTTTTTAATAGCATCCGAAGCAAAAAAGATTAGATGTCATTATGTTAATAAAAAATGGCTTTGCGGTATGTTAACAAATTGGTTTACCACAGAAAATTTACTTCGAACTTTAAGAGATTTAAGGGCCAAGCAAAAAAGGGGTAAAATAAAACGTTTACCACAAAGAGATGCATCTATAGTAAATAGAAAATTAAATACTTTACAAAAATATCTGGGAGGAATAAAATATATGACAAAATTACCCGATATTGTAATTATAGTTGATCAGAAGCACGAATTTAAAGTGATTCGAGAATGTATAATCTTGGGTATTCCAACAATTTGTTTAATTGATACAAATTGTGACCCAGATTATGCAAATCTTTCAATTCCTTCAAACGATGATTCTATAGCATCTTTTCATTTTATTCTTACCAAATTAGTATATTCAATTTTTGTCGGATTGACTGTTCTAGAAAAAACAAATACTTTTTTTAAAGATTAGTTTTTATTATTTATTTATATTCTAATTATTAGAATATAATAATGGGGCGTGGCCAAGTGGTAAGGCAACGGTTTTTGGTCCCGTTAATCGGAGGTTCGAATCCTTCTGTCCCAAATATTTTTATCTTATTTTTTCTTATAATATTCTGCAATTAAATCTTATATTAAATATAAAATCATTTATAAAATAATTAAAAATTCAATAAATAAAAAATAAATATTAAATATATAATAAATTAAAAAAGGAAAGGAAATAAGCTTTATTGAATAATTTTATACTTATTTAATACTTATTTAGTTTTCGTTAATAAAATAGATTAAGGAACTAATATTTAATTTGTGAAAACTAAATCTAATATTTTGAAGCAAAACGAATTTTTCTATCCGCTACTATTAAAAGAGTATATTTACTCTTTTTTTCATTATCATATATTAGGCAACTTAAAAGTCAACCTAAACCCTTATAGTTATAAAAATAGATTTAGTTTACTACTTGTAAAACGTTTAATTCATAAAATTTATCACCAAAAATATTCTCAATTTTATATTATTGATTCGAAAGAAAAAGGTTACAAAAACTTCTTTTTTTATTATCTTTCTTATCAAATGCTATTAGAAGGTTTTCTCTTCATTTTAGAAATACCATTATCCTCAAAGTTAGTAGCGTCGTTTGAAAAAAAAAAAATACTAATATATAATAAATTAAGATCTATTTATTCAAAATTAACTTTTTTAGAAGATAAAATCTCAAGTTTAAATTATGTAACAGATATACTAATACCATATCCAATTCATTTTGGAATTCTGGTTAAAATACTTCAATGTTGGATCAAAGATGCTCCTTCTTTGCATTTATTAATATTATTCTTTTATGAATATAATCAAATTAAGGATGATCTTTTTTTTACTTCAAACACTATTTTACAAATAAAATTTCTATTTTACTTCTA
>JACERR010000257.1:0-2500 GCA_016760335.1 Gastrodia elata
CACACACACACACACACACACCCACACATACACACACATACACATACACACTCATATATATACACTCACACATACAAACATACACACACAAAGATATTAGTATATAAGAGTGTGCATGTGTGTGTGTGTGTTTGTATGAGTGTGTGTTCAGTATACATATCATACACACACGCACACGCATGCACACATAGACACACACACACATACACATGCACATACAAAGAGATTAGTATATATGAGTGTGTATGTGTGTGTGTGTGTGTGTGTCTGTGTTTGTGCATATGTGTATATTTATATATATCACACACACCCACAAGCACACACACACACACACATATATATACACACTCATATATATTAATCGTATATAAGTGGGTATATATACTCATAATCGTATATAAATATATAGACACACCCATGTATGTGTGCACACACACAAATACACACACATAGAGATTAAAATACAAGTGTGTGTGTGTGTGTGTGTTTGTCTATATATATATATATATATATATACACACACACATATAGAGATTAGTATGTATACACACACACACACTCATATATACTTGTGACACATCCATACTCATATATATATTTAGGCACACATAGACACTTATATATACTTATCTCTATTTGTATATAGATACTTATCTCTATGTTTATGTGTGCGTATATATATAAATATAAAGACACATGTGTGTGTGTCTCTACTAATCTCTCTTTGTGTCTGTGTCTGTGTGTGTGTCGCACACACTCTTATATACTAATCTCCATGTATATGTGTGTCTGATATATATATATATATACCAACAAAAACACACATACATTCATATATACTTATCTATATATATTGGGTATATATACTCATATATAGAGATTATGTGTATGAGACACACACACACACATACAAACACACTTAAATAGAGATAACACATACTCATATACACTAATCTCTATATGTGTGTATTTATGTATATATATATATATATATATATGAGTGTGTGTTATCTCTATATGTGTACATGCATCTCACACATAGAATCTCTATATATAAGTGTGTTTGTGTGTGCCTATATATTTATATACGGTTATGTGTGTGTCAGACACACACTCCTATACGATTATGAGTATGTATACCAACACACAGACACACACACACACACATATATATAAGTATATAAATACACACGTATGTGTTATCACACACACACACATATATATATATATATATATATATAAGTATATAAATACACACGTATGTGTTATCACACACACACAAATAAATATATATAGCATGTATATGAATATATAACACATACATGAGTGTATATGTATATTTAAATACATATTGAGATAAGTATACATGGTTGTGAGCTCTATATATTTATATATTTATATAGAACTCATGATCATATATCTATATATACATATATAGATATATAACTATATAAATACACACACATATGTATTATCACATGCACACAGATAAATATATAGAGCATGTATATGAATATATAACACATATGTATGTGTGTATATATATTTATATACGGATGTGAGTATGTATACCTAACACACACATATACATAAACTTATGGTTGTGAGTATCTATACCCAACACAAATATGTGTGTGTGTATATGTGTATTGGGTGTACATATTCACAACTATATATAAAAATATAGACACACATGTATGTATTATATATTCATATACATGCTCTATTATTTATCTCTATGTGTGTGATAGCACATACGTGTGTGTGTGTCTACATACATATATATCCATATATATAAATATATAAATATACAATTATGAGTGTGCATATCCAACACACACATACGCATGTGTTATACACACACACACACACACACCACACACACACACACACACACCACATATATATATATATATATATAATATTGTGAGTATGTATACCTAACACACACACACACATAAAGATTAGTATATATGAGTGTGTGTATATTGTATTCATATATTTGGACACACACACACATACACATAGAGATAAGAATATATATGTGTGGTAACGCATACATGTGTGTGTATGTGTGACACACAAACACACATATATGTGTGTGTGTGTGTGTGTCACACACACACACAAACGCATAACACATGTATATAACATATGAGTATATGTACAGGTATACACAACCCGTGCGTGTGCGTGTGTGTGTACAGACACACACACACACGTGTGTGTGTGTATACGAGTATGTATAGACACACACGTATGTGTTATATATAAGTAGTGTCTGTGTGTATCTTTATGTGTGTGTTAGGTATATATACTCATATATATATGTGTGTGTGATATATATACTCATATATATACACACAATATAATATATATAGATACACACACATCTATATTATCACACACACTCAAGTATATAACATATGAGTATATATAGAGATTTGTATATATGAGTATCACACACACATATACATAAGTATATATAAGTGTGTGTGTG
>JACERR010000257.1:12500-15000 GCA_016760335.1 Gastrodia elata
AAATACACAAACACACACACTCAAAGATATTAGTATATATGAGTGTGTGTCTGTGTGTGCATATACTAATTTCTATGTGTGTGTTTATATGTGTGTGTGTATGTAGGGTATATATATGTATCACACACACAAACACACATGTGTGTGTGTGTGTATGTTGTATATATATATACATATACTAATATATATGTGTGTGTGCGCTCATATATACTTATCTGTATATTTACCCACACACACATATGTATATATATATATGTGTGTGTGTGTGTGTGTGTATGTATACCCAACACACACACAACACACATATATATAACTAACACACACATATATTAATATTTATGTGTATATGTGTCTATATGAGTGAGTGTGTGTCACTCACACACACATACATACAAAAAGAGTAGGTATATTGTGTGTGTGTGTGCATATATATATATATATATATATATATAGACACACACACACAATCAATGATACATACTCTCTCTATATGTGTGTGTGTGTGTGTGTATATGCATTTATGTTGGGTATATACACACACTCACACACACACACAAACAAACACACACACATGTGAGTATGTATACCCAATATTTGTGTGTATGTATGTATATATTTTTATATATGGTTGTGAGTATGTATATCTAACACATACACACACACACATATCTATGTGTGTGTGTGTGTATTGTGTGTCTATATATTTATATATGATTATGAGTATGTATACCCAACACACACACACACACACACACTTGCTCATATATACAAATCTCTATGTGTGTGTGATTGTGTGTGCTGGGTATACGTACTCATACAGATTATGTATATATATATATATATATATATATATATATCTGTGTGTGTGTCTGTGTGTGTTGTGTGATATATATATTCATATACATGCTCACACATACAAGCACACAACAACACAAATATAACGCATACACACACTCATATATATATATATATATATATATATATATATATAATATATGGTGTGTGTGTCTATATATTTATATATGATTATAATTATATATATATAGACATACACACACATGCACACTCATATACATAGAGTTAATGTGAGTGTTTGTATGTCTATATATGTGTGTATGTGTGTAGGATAAACATACTCATAACCCTATAATATATACAGACACACACAAACAATATATATGAGTGTGTATTTGTGTGTGTGTGTGTGAGCGTGTGGGTATACATGTGTGTGTGTTTATATATATATATATATATGAGTGTAATCACCATGTGTGTGTGTAGGCACACATAGACACACACACACTAAACTTATATATTTATATTCGGTTGTGAGTATGGATACACAACACACACACACAACCACATAAATATAACATATACACACACTCATATATATATACACGGTGTGTGTGTCTATGTATTTACATGAATATACGATTGTAAGTATACCCATTGCACACACACACACACACACATACTAATATATACTTATCATTATGTGTGTGTGTGTGTGTGTGTGTGCCTATATAGACACGCACACACACACAGATAGAGATATGTATATATGAGTGTGTGTTAATATGTATGTATATATATATATATATATAGAGAGAGAGAGAGAGACACACAAATATATGGTTGTGAGTATGTACATATATACACATATATTTATATATAATTATGAGTATGTATATATATAAGCACATATTTATATACGGTTGTGAGTGTGTGTGTGTGTGTGTCTATATATTTATATAGGCACACACATAGAGATTAGTTTTTTATATACTAATTTACACAATATATATTTATATATACATGCTCACATATATAGACCCCCACACACACACGCACACTTATATATACTAATCTCTATATGTGTGTGTGTGTGTATATATGTGAGTATGTATATATATATATATATATATATATATATATATATATATATATATATATATTGTGTATATTAGTATATAAAACTAATATCTATATGTGTACCTATATAAATATATATATATATATACATACTCAACACAAACTCATATATACTAATCTCTATGTATGTATGTGTGTTGGATACATACGCTCATATATATATATATATATATATATACACACACACTCTTTATATATTTATATATGAGTGTGTGTGTATGTGAGTATGTATACCTAACACACATGCACACAAAGACTCTACACAGAGATTAGTATATATGAGTGTGTCACAATCATATATACTAATCTGTATATTTATATGTGTGTTTGCGTATACACACTCACAATAGTATATATATATATATATATAAAGAGACACACACTCGTATGTATAATATCTATGTGTATGTGTGTGCATATATATATATGTGTGTGTGTGTGTGTGTTGGGCTAACATATATATCTGTGTGTGTGTGTGTGTGTCTATATTTTTATATACGGTTGTGAGTATGTATACAGACTTATATACTTGACAAACGCATATATATATATATATATATATATA
>JACERR010000257.1:20000-25000 GCA_016760335.1 Gastrodia elata
ATATATATATATATATATATATATATAATACGGTTGTGATTATGTATACCCATATAAATATATAAATAAACACACACATACATACATAGAGATTAGTATATATAAGTGTGTGTGTGTGTGTGTTTTGTGTGTATGTGTGTCTATATATATAGACACACGCACATGCACACACACTGCTCATATATGGAGATAAGTATATATGAGTGTTCTATACCCATGTATATGTGTGTGTGTGTGTGACACACACACACACACAAACATATAGGGATTAGTTTATATGAGTGGGTATATATACTTATAATGGTATATAAATATATATACACACATGTATGTGTGCACACACACAAACCCCCACACATAGAGATTAATATATATGAGTGTGTGTGTGTGTGTTTATATATATATATATATATATATACTAATATATATTTATATATATATATATATATATATATATATATATATATATATACTTATCTCTATGTTTAGTATATATGAGTGTGTGTGTATGTGTGAGATTAGTATGTATACACACACACATACTCATATATACTTGTGACACATCCATACTCATATATATTTTTAGGCACACACAGACACTTATATATACTAATCTTTATATATATATATATATATATATATATATATATATATATATATACTTATCTCTATGTTTATGTGTGTGTATGTATATAAATTAAAAGGCACATGTGTGTGTGTGTCTCTTTTAATCTCACTTTGTGTCTGTGTCTGTGTGTGTTGCACACACACTCTTATATACTAATCTCCATATATGTGTGTGTGTGTGATATATATATATTTATACCAACACAAACACACACCCACATATATACTTATATATATATTGGGTATACACACTCATATATAGAGATTATGTGTATGAGACACACGCACACACACACACACACACAAATACACACAGATAGAGATAACACACAGTCATATATACTAATCTTTATGTGTGTGTATTTGTGTGTGTGTGTATGTGTGTGTGTGTATATATATATATATATATATATATATATATATATATATATATATATATATGAGTGTGTGTTAACTTTATGTGTGTGTATTTGTTTGTGTGTATGTGAATGTGTCTCACACATATAATCTCTATATATGAGTGTGTTTGTGTGTGTTTATATATTTATATATGGTTATGTGTGTGTGTGTCTATATATATATAGACACGCACATAAATACAAACACAAATTTGTATATGTGTGTGTGTCTATATATATATATAGGCACACACACACACCAATCTCACTCACATAAAGATTATATTGACACACACATAGTGATAAGTATACCCAATACACACACATACAGAGATAAGTATATATGAGTGTATGTCTGTATCACTCATATATATATATATGTGTTATGTGTGTGTGTGTGTCAATATTTTTACAGTTGTGAGTATGTATACCCATGTATTTAGGTTTGTGTATGTGTATTTGTCAATATATATACATTTGTGAGTATGTATACCCATGTATTTAGGTTTGTGTGTGTACATATACATACTCACTCACACACACACAAACACACACACATAAAGATAAGTATGTATGAGTATGTGTGTGTGTGTGTATTGTGTGTGTGTGAGTGAGTATGTATGTGTACACATATACAATCACACACATGCACTCAGTTGTGAGTATATGTACCCAACACACACACACACACAAAAATATACTAATGTGTTATGAGTGTGTGTGCCTATATATATATATATATATATATATATATATATATATATATATGTGTGGTCTTACAAACACACGTACACACACACACACATACTAAATATATAGGCAGCACAAGCATAGACACACACATACACACACATATATAGAGATAAGTATAAGTATATACATAGAGATTAGTATATACACATGTATGGGTATACATATATGAGTGTGTATGACACACACACACACACACAACACATACACATATATACCACACATGAAGATAAGTATATATGAATGTGAGACACACTAATATATCTATATATAGAGCTCACAATGGTATATCTATATTTATATATATAGATATATAAGTATATAGACACACACACATATATGTTATCACACACACAAATAAATATATAGAGCATGTATATGAAGATATAACACATACGTGTGTATGTATATATATTTATATACTATTGTGAGTATGAATACCTAATACACACACATACACACACATATGTACACACTTATGGTTGTGATTATCTATACCCACATATATATGTGTGTGTCTACATTTGCGTATGTGTGTGTGTATTGGGTATAGATACTCACAACTGTATATAAATATATAGACACACACATGTATATGTTATATATCATATGCATGCTCTATATATTTATCTGTGTGTGTGATAACACATATATATGTGTGTATATATATGTGTTATGTGTGTGTGTGTGTGTGTGTGTCTATATATATATGGTTATTAGTATATATACCCATGTATATAGGTTTGTGTGTGTGTACACATGCATACTCACACACACATAAACACACACACACATAGAGATAAAGTATGTATGAGTGTGTGTGTGTGTGTGTATGTATTGTGTGTGCGTGAGTGAGTATGTATGTGTACACACATACATAAACACATATGCACTCAGTTGTGAGTATGTATACCCAACACACACACACACACACCCTCACACACACACACATGCACTCAATTGTGAGTATATAAACCCAACACACACATATACACTCATATATACTAATGTATTTTCAGTGTGTTTATCTATATATATTTACGATCTTACAAATACACACACACACATACACATACATACTAAACATATAGATACCACAAACATAAACATACACACACACACACACACACATATATATATATATAGATAAGTATAAGTAAATATATAAAGATTCGTATATACACACGTATATATATATATATATATATATATATATATATATATATATATATATATGAGTGTGTATGACACACACACACACACACAACACACACATATACACCACACATTGAGATAAGTATATATGAGTGTGAGATACACTCATATATGTATATATTGAACTCACAATCGTATATATATATATACATATTTAGATATATAAGTATATAGACACATACACGTATGTATTATCACACACATAGATAAATATATAGAGCATGTATATGAATATATAACATATACATGTGTGTATAGATATATTTATATACGATTGTGAGTATGTATACTCAACACACAAATACACACACATATACACAAACTTACGGTTGTGAGTATCTATTCCCAACACACATATGTGTGTGTGTATATGTGTATTGGGTATACATACTCATAATCATATATAAATATATAGACACACATATGTATGTGTTATATATTCATATACATGCTCTATATATTTATCTGTGTGTTTATCTTTATACATATATATCTATATATGTATATATAAATATATAGTTGTGAGTATGTATACTTAACACACATAGGCACATGTATTATACACACACACACATGCACCACACATAGAGATTAGTATATATGAGTGTGTATGTATATATATATATACTGTTGTGAGTATGTATACCCGATACACACACACATATATAGAGATTAATATATATGAGTGTGTGTATGTTGTGTGCATATATTTAGACCCACACACACACATAGAGAGAAGTATATATGTGTGTGTGATAACATATACGTGTGTGTGTGTGCGTATGTGTGACACACAATTCATATATGAGTGTGTGTGTGTGTGTGTGTGTGTGTCACACACACACAAACACATAACACATGTATATAATATATGAGTATATGTACAACTACTGACAACCTGTGTGTGTGCGTATAGACACACACACATGTGTGCATATATACGAGTATATATACACACACACATATGTATTATATAAAAATTGTATTTGTGTGTGTCTTTATGTGTGTGTTGGGTATAGTTACTCATAATCATATATATATATCTATGTATATGTGATATATATACTCATATATACATACACACATATAATATATATATAGATACACACACATCTCTATTATCACACACACTCATGTGTATAACATATGAGTATTTAGTATATCTGAGTGTGTCACACATACATATACTTAAGTATATATGAGTGTGTGTGTGTGTGTGTGTTTGTGAGTGTGTGTTGGGTGTGTTTGTGTGTGCGTGTGTGTGTGTCTTTATGTGTGTGTTGGGTATACGTACTCATAATCGTATATATAAATATAGATATATATAATATGTGTGTGTGATATATATAGTCATTTATATACATACACACACATATAATATATATAGATACACACACATCTGTGTTATCACACACACTCATGTAAATAACATATGAGTGTAATAAAGATTAGTATATATGAGTGTGTCACACACACATATACATAAGTATATATGATTATGTGTGTGTGTTATCATATATATTTATCTCTATGTGTGTGTGTGCCGAGAGTATGTATACCCAACACAGCCGTATACACACACAGAGTATACATACTTGCATGTGTATGTGTGTGCATAACACACACACACATAAATGACACACATAGAGATTAGAATACTTGTGCGTGTGTGTGTGTTGTGAGTATGTATACCCAACACACACATACACACACAAACACATATGGAGACATACACTTTATGGTTGTGAGTGTATATACTCAATACACACACACATACATACTCATATGAAGATAAGTATGTATACCCAACATACAAATATGCTCACATAGAGATTAGTATATATAAGTGTTTGTGTGTGTGTGTGTGTGTGTATTTGTGTGTGTATGTGTGACACACATATATATACTAATGTGGAGATAAGTATGTATACCCAACATACAAATCTCTATGTATCTGTGAGTGTTGGGCATACAACTATATATGATGTGCACACATCTATGTGTGTGTGT
>JACERR010000257.1:32500-40000 GCA_016760335.1 Gastrodia elata
CATACACTCATATTCACTAATCTTTATGTATTTGTACACACATAGATATAATATGTCTATATATATATATGTGGTTGTGAGTATGTATACCCAACACATGAGTGTGTGTGTGTGTGTGTGTGTTTGTGTGTGTATACAGTTATGAGTATATATAACCAATACACACACACACACAATCATATATACTTTTCTCTGTGTGTGTGTGTGTGTCTATGGTGTGTATATGTATGTATATATGACTATGTTTATACATTGACACACACACATACATGTTATATACATATATACACATGTGTGTGTGTGTGTTGGATATACATACTCAACCTCATGTATGTGTTATCACACACACAGATATATATATAGACACACACACATGTTATATACATATATACACACGTGCGTGTGTGTGTTAGGTATACATACTCACACACATAGCACAACACACACTCACATACACACTCACATGTGTGTGTGTTTAAATGTGTGTATGTGTATTTGGTATACATACTTGGGTATATATATACACACTCATATATAAACACATACACACACATAGATATAACATATGCACACACGCATAGAGAATAGTGTATATGAGTGTGTGTGCATGTGTGTGTTTGTATATGTGTATGTGTGTGTGTATAGGCACACATAGACAAAGAGATAAGTATGCATGTATACCTCATGCACATATGTGTCACACACACACATTCACATACATTCATATATATTTATCTCTATATGTGTGTGTGTGTGCGTGATATAGGCACACACATTGTTAAAGAGATAAGTATACATGTATACCTCAAACACATATGTGTCGCACACACACACACACTCATATGTACTTATTTCTATGTGTGTGTGTGTGTGTGTGTTATATACATTTATACTTATCTATATGTCTGTGCGTGCCTATATCACACATACACACACACACACACACTCATATATACTAATTTATATGTGTGCATGTTTGTGTGTGTGTGATCCATATATATATATATATACTCACACTCATATACCAAACACACAAACACATATACACACAAACACATATACATAGAGATTAGTATATATGAGTGTGTGTAACTGTATATGAATATGTGTGTGTGTGTGTGTGTGATAAACATACTCACACACATAGAGATAAATTGAGTATCCATACCCATAACACACTCACGTATATGTTGTGAGCATATATACATAGTCATCTCTATAGATATAAGTACATATAAGTGTGTGCATGTGTCACACTATATGAGTGTGTGTGTGTGCGTGTTGTGGCATGTGTGTGTGTGTTACCCAACATGTGTGTGCGATATATATGAGACACACAGACACACACACACACATAAAAATTAGTATACATATACCCAATCCATATACTAATCTCTCATATATACTAATTTCTATGTGTGTATATTTGTATGTGTGATACTCATATATACCATGCACACACACACACACACACACTCATATATGCTTATCCCCATATGTGTGTGTGTGTGTGTATTGGGTAGACATACTCACAAATGTATATATATATATATATATATATATATATATATATATAAGACGCACACATAGCCAACACATACGTGAGTGTGTGTGTGTGTGTGTGTGTGTGTGTGTGTGTTGGGTATACATAATTAATATGAGTGTGTGTTATATATATATACTCATACACACATACAAAAACACACAGGTATATAGATTAGTATAAATGAGTTTGTATGTTTGTGTGTGTGTGTGTATGTGTGTGTAATGACATACACACACATATATAGAGATAAGTATATATGAGTGTATGTGTTGTGAATATGTATGCAGATACTCATAACCATATATATATATATATATATAGACACACTCACACACACAAACACACATATATACTAATCTTTATATGTGTGTGTATCTATCTATATATATGGTTATGAGTATGTGTATACACACTCACAACAAATATAGACACACACACACACATAGGGATAAGTATGTATGTGAGTTTATATACCCAACACACACACACATTCATGTGTGTGTTGGCTATGTATGTGTCTTATATATATACGATTGTGAGTATGTATACATAATACACACACACACATGTGTCTATATCTCAAACACACAAACTCAAACCCACCACACACACACAGGGATCACACATACACACACACATATATTAATCTCTATACGTGTGTGGGTGTGTGTGTATGTATCTGTGCATGTATATATGAGTTTGTGTGTGCGACACACATACTAGAGATTAGTATATAATACGTATATGCTATATACTAATCTCTATATGTGTGTGTCACACACGCAAACACATATGTGTTATCATACCCACTCAACACATGTGTTTGTGTGCGCCACACACTCATATATACTTATGTCAATGTGTGTGTGTTTGTATGTGTGCACATAAACACACACACACACACACACACTCATACATATCAATATATTTATATACAATTGGCACACATACACTCACACACACACTCAAATATATCTATGTATTTATATACAGTTGGCGCACACACACACACACATATATATGCAGACTCACAATTGCAGACACAAACATACACACACAAATACATACACTCAAATATATTAGTATATATGACTGTATGTGTATACTAATCTCTATGTGTGTGTGTGTGTGTGTTGGGTGTATATATGTATCACACACACAAACACATGTGCGTGTGTGTTGTGTGTGTGTGTGCGTGTCTCTATATGGAGATAAGTATATATGAGTGTACACATACACACTCACACACACACAAATATATATAATACATACTCGTAGACAAACACACACATAGAGATGGGTATACATATACACACACACACAAACACACACACATAAGGATTAATTTTTATGTATAAGCAACATGCACACACACACACACCCACACACACACTCATATATACTAATCTCTACACACATGTGTGTGTCTATATATATAAGTGTGTTGTATACGTGTGTGTATGAGTGTATGTTAGGTATACATACTCATATAAATGTGTGTGTTATATAAATAAATAGATATATACTCATGGTATTCATACTCTAGATATATATATATATATATATATATTAGTATATATAATTTTCACGCACATAGATATATACTAATCTCTATGTGTGTGTGTGTATGTGCATATATGAGTATGTGTGTGTGTGTGTGTGTGTGTGTATGTGTGTGTGATTATATATGTGTGTATGTATACCCAACACACTTATATATACTTATCTCTATGTGCGTCTATGTGTGAGATTATATTTGTATATGAGTATGTATACCCAACACCTCCTATATACTTATCTCTATATGTGTATTTGACACACACACATTGATATATAATGCATACTTGTACATAAACACACACATAGAGATGGTATACATATTCACAATCGTATATATGTATATAGACATACACAATTGCACACACATATTGATTAGTATATATGAGTGTGTGTGTGTGTCTATATATTTATATACAGTTGCGAGTACACACATACAGACACACACACACACACACACTCATATATATTTATCTCTATATGTGTATGTCTATATATGAATCTTTATATGTATGCTTACATTAGTGTGTGTGGGTTTTGGCATATAATTGTGAGTATATATACTAGTCTCTATGTGTGTGTATTTGTGAGTGTGTGTGTGTGTGTATTGAGTATACATACGTGTGAGTGTGCGTGTGTATATATATATTTATATACGATTGTGAGTATGAAAACTCAACACACACACACACACACACTCATATACACTAATTTCTGCATACATGTGTGTGTCTATATATATGAGTGTGTTGTATACATGTGTGTGTGTGTGTTTTTGTATGTATGTGTGTGTTGAGTATACATACTCATATTTATGTGTGTGTGTTATATAAATATATAGATATAGACACATGTGATAGATACTATATATATATATATATATATATATATATATATATATATATATATATATATACATAGATTTTAGCATACATGGTTGTCACAAACATAGATATATACTATAGGCACACATAGACACACTCATGTATGCTAAACCCTATGTGTGTGCGTGTGTGTGTTGCCCAACACTATAAATATATGACACACACATAGATATATAAATATAAATATATATATATATATACATGTGTGTGGATATTCACAATCACAACCATATATAAATATATAGACACATACACACATAGAGAAAAGTATATGTGTTTTTTTGTATAGGCACACTCATATAAACTAATCTCGATATATGTGTGTGTGTGTGTGTATACGTGCGTGTGTTGGGTATACACACACACACACACACACACACTCATATATACTATTCTCTACACATGTGCATGTGTGTCTATATATATGAGTGTGCTGTATACATGTGTGAGTGTGTGTGTGTGTGTGTGTGTGTGTGTATGTGTTAGGTATACATACTCATATATGTGTGTGTATGTGTTATATAAATATATAGATATATAGACACACGGTATTCATACTATATATTTATATATATTAATATATATGATTGTCACACACATAGATATATACTATAGGTACACACAAACAAATGCTTGTGTATATACTAATCTCTATGTGTGTGCATGCATGTGTCTATAATAAACACACATAGAGATTAATATATATGAGTATGTGAGTGTATGTGTGTGTATTTGAGATTATATATATGTGAGTATGTATACCCAACACACTCATATATACTTATTTCTATATGTGTGTCTGACACACACACATGGACACACACACACACACACACACACACAGATATATATATATGAGTGTGATGGGTATACATCCTCACAGACATATATAATCTCTCACACATATACACACGTATATATATATATATATATATATATATACGTGTGTATATGTGTGAGAGATTATATATGTCTGTGAGGATGTATACCCATCACACTCATATATACTTATTTCTATGTGTGTGTGTGACACACACACATACACACACACACACACACACACACACACACACACACACACACACACACATATATATATATATATATATATATATATATATATATGTATGTATATATATATATATATATGTAAGTGTATATATCTGTATATATATATATATACACACACACACACCCATGTGTGTGTGTGTGTATATCTGTGTGTGGATATATATGCATATGTGGGTATACATACTCACATATACTTAGTGTGTGTGTATATATATATATATATTATATGGTTGTGAGTATGTATACCCATCTCTATGTGTGTGTGTGGGTGTGCCTATATATAACACACGCACACACATGAGGGTGTGTTATGTTTATAAACACCCACACACACATACTCATATATATTAATCTCCACACATAAATATATATATATATATATATGAGTGTGTATACGATTGTGAGTACACGCACACATAAAGATTATGCATATGAGTGTGTGTGTGTGCGCGCATATCTATTTATGTACTAATCTCTATGTGTGTGTGTGTGTATATTTATATATATATACGGTGGATATATGTGTGTGTGTGTGTGTAGAGTGTGTGTGTGTGTAGAGTGTGTGAGTGTGTTGGGTATTTATATATATACATAATACACACACTCATATATACTAATCTCTATGTGTGTGTGTGTGCTTATGTATGTGTGTGTGTGTGTTTATGTATATAAATATATAGAGTGTGTCTGTGTGAGACACACTCACACACGCAAATACGCACACACACACACACACATACAAATACACAGAATGAGTATACATACTTACAACACACTCATATATATATCGTGAGTGTATATTCATAGTCATCTCTATATATATAAGTATATATGAGTATGTGCGTGTGTCACACTATATGAGTGTGTGTGTGTGTGTATGTGTGTGTGTGTTGAGGCACGTGTATTTGTGTTACCCACCATGTGTATGTCATATATATGAGACACGCACACGCATAAAGATTAGTATACATACACCCAAAATAAATACTAATCTCTATGTGTGTGTGTTTGTGTGTGTGACACTCATATATACCATGCACGCACACACACACACACACACACATATATACTTATCTCCATGTGTTTGTGTGTGTGTATTAGGTATTCATACTCACAATGTATACATTGTTGTGTGTGTATGTGTTTGTGTTGGGTATACATACTCACAACTATATATAAATATACATGTATGTAGACACATATGTGTTATATCTATACATGCACATACTATATAACACACACAAATGGAGATAAGTATATATGAGTGTGGGTGTGAGTGTGTCATAATGAGTGTGTGTGTGTGCACATGTGTGTCTGTGTGAGTGTGAGTATGTAAAACACACAATAGATATATATATATATATATGGGTGTGTGTGTGTGTGTTGGTTTGTGTGTGTATGTGTGTTTGTAAATATATATATATATATATATATATATATATATATATATATATATACTATGTGTGTATATATACGGTTGTGAGTATGTATACCCAACACACACACATAAAGATTAGTATATATGGGTGTGTGTGTGTGTGTGTGTGTTTATATTTGTTGGTGTGTGTGTGCCCAACACACACACACCCAATCAATATAGAGATTAGTATATATGAGTTGTGTGCACACACACACAAACACACACATAGAGACACACCTCACATACTCATAATAGTACACACACACATAATCACAAACACACACACACATAGAGGTTATTATATATGAGTGTGTGTGTGTACGATTGGGAGTATGTGAAAACACACGCAAACACACACACTCATATATACTGTGTGTGTGTAACACACACACATGGAGATATATATATATGTGTGTGTGTGTTAGTGTATATATATGAGTGTGTGTGTGACCCAACACACACACATAGTCATATGTGGTGTGTCGGTGTGTGATATTTATATATGGTTGTGTGTGTGTTGGGTATACATACTTACAACCATATATAAATATAAATACACACACATAGATAACATATACATATATGTGTATGTTCTCACAACTATATAGACACACACACACACATACACACAAACACAATACACTGACACACTCGTATATACTTATATCTTATTTATATATATTCAACACACACACACACTAACACACACACACATATATACATGTCTATATATATAGGCACACACCACACACACATAGAGATTAGTATATATGAGTGTGTGTGTGTGTATGTATTATATATTCATATACATGCACACACACACACACAGACTCATATATACTAGTCATTATGTGTGTGTGTGTGTGCCTATATATATATATATATAAAGATGTATATTATACTATTGGGTATACATACTTACAACTGTATATAAATATATTGACATATGTATACCCATCATACATACACACACACTCATATATACTAATATGTATGTGTTATATACATGTATATATATATAT
>JACERR010000257.1:45000-47192 GCA_016760335.1 Gastrodia elata
TATCTCTATGTGTGTGTGTGTTAGATACATTTATACTTATCTATATGCTTATGTGTGCCTATATCACACACACACACATACACACACACTCATATATACTAATTTCTATGTGTGCATGTTTGTGTGTGAGTGTGATCCATAAATATATATACTCACCCTCATATACCAACACACAAATACATATATACACAAACACATATACATAGATATTAGTATATATGAATGTGTGTAACTGTATAAGAATTTGTGTATATGTGTGTGATAAACCTACACACACACATAGAGATAAATTGAGAATGTATCCCCATAACACACTCATGTATATGTTGTGAGCATATATACATAGTCATCTCTATAGATATAAGTACATATGAGTGTGTGCGTGTATTACAATATATATGTGTGTGTGTGTGTGTGTGTTGTGGTATGTGTGTGTGTGTGTGTGTCTACATACAAGCATACAGACACACATACTCATGTGTGAGTATGTGTTTGGTACACATATGTATATATATCTATGTGTGTGATAACACATATGTGTGTGTGTTGGGTATACATACTCATACCCATATACACACATATTTATTATCACATACACACCTATATGTATACACACACACTCATAATATGAGTTGGGCATACATACTCATAACACACACACACATATACGAGTAGTGTGTGTTTGTGTGATACTCACAACTATGTGTGTGTCTAGATAATATATGAGTGTGTGTGTGTGTGTGTGTGTGCAGTTGTGTGGGTATATATAGGTTTCTCTCACACACACACGATGAATGTGTGTGTGTGTCGTGTGTGTGTGTGTATGTCTATATATATATATATATAAATATATATTAATCTCTATATATTTATATACTGTCACACACACAAGTATGTGTTTCTATATGTATGTGTGTATATCTCTAGCGCACACACACATACATAGTCGTATATACTTATTTCTATGTGTGTGTGACGTGCACACACACATACCATATATCTGTATATAGACACACACACACACACACATACATATATATCTTTATGTGTGTGTCTGTGTGTGTGTGTGTATACTTACACACACAAACATACACTCACACATGTTATATAAGTGTGAGTATGTATACCCAACATAGATATATATAATCTCTATAAATGTGTGTGTGTCATAATGTATGTGTTATGTTGACACACACACACACACACTCACACACACTATTATGTCTATGTAACACATATTTTGTGAGTATGTATACACATCCATGTGTGTGTGGGTGTGTATACTCAACACACACACACAAATATTAAGACACACACACACACATAGAGATTAGTTATATACTTGGGTATACATACTTACAATCATACACACACACACACCACACACATATGCATAATTTTACATGTCTATATGTGCATATATATATTTTTATGTATATATGTATGCCCAACACACACATGGACACACTCATATATACTAATCTCTATGTATGTGTTTGTGTGTCTGTGTGTCTATATATTTGTATACGGTTGTGAGTATGTATACCCAACACATATTTATGTGTGTGTGTTATATTTGTGTAGAGGAAGGCACACAAACACACACGCTCATATATACTAATCTCTATATATCTATATTTGTGTTTGTGTATGTGTCTATACACACATATACACACATGGAGATAAGTATATATGAGTCTATTTTTGTGTGTATATAAATGAGTGACATGTCTATATTTATAACACACAAACACGCTCACACATATTCATATAAAATTTTCTGTATGAGTATACATACTCACAACCATGTATATGAGTGTGCGTTTGTGTGTATGTAGAGACACACACACACACACACATAAAGATAAGTATAAGTGTGTGTATGTGTGCATGTGTGTGTCTCAATATACACACACACACACACACTCACATAAATGGTTCTGAGTATGTATACTCATAGAGATAAGTATATATGAGAGTATATGTGAGTGTGTGTTATATATATATATATATATACAAGTCAATCAGATACACACAAACACGCACACCCTCATATATACTTATCTCCGTGTCTATACACACACACACACAAAGATAAACACATATATATATATATAATACACACACACACTCATAGATTGTATTTCGTACATGTATGTGTTATCGTACACACACAGATATATATATATATA
>JACERR010000258.1:5000-12500 GCA_016760335.1 Gastrodia elata
ATATATATATATATATATATATATGTGTGTATATATAGACACACACACACACACATACACACTCATATACACTAATCTCAATAACATACACACACACATAGAGATTAGTATATATGAGTGTGTATGTGTGTGTGTGTGTCTATATATACACACATATATATATATATATATATATATATATATATATATATATATGGATGTGTATACATAGACATGCACACACAAACACATACACAAAAGAATACAATACATGAGTACGTGTGTGTGTCGTTGCGACTATGTTTACATATCCATATATATATATATATATATATATATGAATATACTCATAATATATAAACACACACACACGTATGAGTTATATACATATATATATACAAATCTATATATTTATATATGATTCTACATATATATACCCAACACACACACACACACACACACTCATGTTGTATATATGACTGTGTGTGTGTGTGTGTGTGTTGGGTTTACATATTTGCAACAATATAAAAATATAAATATGCATAAACAGTCTTATATACTAATCTTTATGTGAGTATATATATCCAACACACACACACACACACACTCATATATACAAACGCACACCCAACACACACATATAAAGATTACTTTGTGTTATCACACACACATAGATATATATGTATATATGAGTGTGTGTATGTGTGTACGTGTATGTTCGGTATACACACACACATACTCACAAACACACACACCAATAATTGTGAGTATGTATATACTCAACACACACGCACACACATATTAATATATACAAACACATACTCATAACTATATAAAAATATATACACATACACGTATGTGTTATCACACATATAAAAATTCTCACATTGAGATTAGTATATACCTAACACATACACACACACACACTGTGTGTTGGGTATGCATATTCACAATAGTATATAGACACACACATATACAACATACACACACACACACACCATATATATGAGACACACACAGACGGATTTGAGAATGCATGGGTGCATGTGCATGTATATATATAATCTCTATGTGTGTGTGTGTTGGATATAAATACTAATATAGACATGCACATGTATATATATATATATATATATATATATAAATAGATATATATCTCTATGTGTGTGTGTGTGTGTGTGTGTGTGTCTATATGAGTATGTATACCCAACACACACACACACACACAGAAATACACACACATAGAGATTATATATATATAAATATAGACACACACACACATACACACACAAATCTCTAGTTGTGTGTGTTTGTGCATGTCTATATATTTATGTATGGCTATGAGAGATTAGTATATACGATAAATGTATGTTTGTTTATATACATACTCAAATATCTATTTATCTAAGTGTGTGTGTGTCTATATATATATACTATTACAACTAGTATATATTTATATATAGACACACACATAAGGATTAGTATATATGAGTGTGTGTGTGTGATACACATACACACAACTATGTACAAATATATATCTAAGTGTGTGTGTGTGTGTGAGTTTGTGTATTGTGAGTATGTATACCCAACACACATTAGTATAAATGAGTGTGTGTGTGTGTGTGTGGGTGTGAGTATGTATACCCAACATACAGACACACTCACACAATATTTATATACGGTTGTGAGTATATATACCAACACACACAAACACAAAAACTATGTATACATCTACATATATATATATATATATATATATATATTGATGTGTGTATGTTGGGTATATATATATGTGTCTGATAACATATATGTGTGTATGGGTGTGCACACATACACACAGACACATCTCACAACCATATAGAGATTAGTATATTCATGTGTATGTGTTAACACATGCATATGTGTGTATATATATATTTAAATACAGTTGTGAGCTTGTATTCCCAACACACACACAACACACAAATGCACGCACCCAGACATATTTGTATTTGAATATTTAGAGACATACACACATACTCTGTTGTGTGTGTATGTGTGTGTGTGTGTTGGGCATACATACTCACAACCATATATAAATATATAGAGATGTGTGAGTCATACACACACAAACACAGACACACACACACACACACACACATAGATATATATATACAGCTATGGGTGTTTATATTGTGTGTGTGTGTGTTGGGTATACATATGTGTGTGTGATAACATATACGTGTGTGTGTGTGTGTGGATGTGTGTGTGTGTGTTGGCGTGTGTGTGTGTTAGGTATACATATGTGTGTGTGATAACATAAATGTGTGTGTGTCTGTGCACATACACACACACATCTCACAACTGTATAGAGATTTGTATATCTATGTGTGTGATAACACATACAAGTGTGTCTATATATTTATATATAGTTGTTTGTATACCCAACACACACACACACACAACACTCTATTGTGTGTGTGTGTGTGTGTGTGTGTGTTGGGTATACATACTTACAATCAAATATAAATATATAAAGATGTGCGTGTGTGTGTGTAAATTTATAGACACATGCATAGGTATGTGTTATATAAATGTATATATATATATATATATATATATATATATATATATATAGACACACACACACACACACACACACACACACACATACACACACACACACACACACACATATATATATATATATATATATATATATATATCTTTTTGTGTGTAAGTATATGTGTATGATATGTGTATGTAGAGAAACACTTACACTCTCATATACAAACTCACGACCGTATAAAAATATATAGACACACACATGTATGTGTAATCACACACACACAGAAATACTAATCTTTATACGTTTGTGAGATGTGTGTGTTTGTCTATATATATATATACATATAGATTAGTATATGTGTGTGTGTGTTATATACATGTACATATATATATATATATACGAGTGTGTGTACACACACACACTCATACACACACATGGATATAAGTATATATGAGTATGTGACACACATAGAGTTTAGTATATATAAGTGTGAGTGTGTGTGTTGGGTATATATACTAAAATATAAGAGTGTGTGTGTATGAGTGTGTATGTATGAGTTTGTAGACCATATATATGGATGTGTATACATAAACTCAAACACATAAATGTTTATATATAAATATGGTTGTGAGTATGTATACCTAATACACACACACACATACACACACTTATAAATATTTGTGTTATATATAAGTATATATTATACACATACATATAGAGACACACACTCATAAATATTAATCTCTATGTGTATACCCAATACACACACACACACATATATATACTAACCTCTAGCCACACATACATACACACACACTACATATATGCATACACACACACACACACATATATATATGTATATAAGTATATATGAGGGTGTGTGTCTGTATGCATATATGTAGAGACAAACACACAAATTGTATATAAATATATAGACACACACACGTATGTGTAATCATGCACAAACTATATAAATATATATATGTACTAATCTCTATGTGTGTGTTTGTGTGTCTGTGTGTGTGGCTGTGTGTGATGGACACAAACACATAGACATATATACTAATCTCATGTATTAACTTATTGTGCGTGTGCGTGTATGTGTCTATATATATATATATATATATATATATATATATATATATATATACATATATATATAGATGCACTATATGTGTGTGTGTATACATACTCACATACACCCACACACACACACACTCACACACACACAACATATATATGAGACACACACATGGATTTGAGTGTACGTGTATGTATGTATGTATACATATAATCTCTATGTGTGTGTGTGTTTGTGTGTGTTGGATATACATAGTCATATAGATATACTCATGTATATATATATATGTATATATATATATATGTGTGTGTGTGTTTGTGTGTGTGTGGGTTTGTGTGTGTATGTGTCTGTGTGGGTGTGTCTATATATTTATAGATGATTGTGAGTATATATACCCCACACACAGATGCACTCACACAAATATATATATATATATATATATATATATATATATATATATATATCTATATATGTCTATATATATATATATATATATACCTTCATATATATATATATATAGACACACACACGTATACACAAATACGAAGAGAATACACCAGCACAAATACACACACACACATTGAGATAAGTATATATATGAGTGTATGTGTGTGTGTGTGTGTTGGGTATGTGTCTATATATATATATATAAATATGTAGATACACACACAAAAATACACACACATGGAGATTAGTATATATCAGTGATTGTCTAAATATTTATATATGATTATGAGTTTAGGTGTGAGTATATATACTCACACACTCATATATACTAATCTCTATGGGTGTGTGTTTGTGTGTGTGTGTGTCTATTTATTTATATAGACACATACCCAATATACACACAAACTTATATAGACACATACCCAACCATACATATATATACACACACTTATATATACTTATCTCCATGTGTGTGTGTATGTGTGTGTGTGTGTGTGTTTGTATTGGGTATACCTACTCACAAACTTATATAACACAGATGTGTGTGTGTGTGTGTTGGGTATACATACTCATATATATATATATATAGATGCGCACATAGAGATTATATACTTATCTTTATATGTGTGTATTTGTGTGCGTGTATGTGTGTGTGTGTTTATGTATATGTATTGGGTATTAATACTCACAATCATATATAAATATATAGACACATACATGCACACACATAGAGATTAGTATATATATGAGTGTGTGTGTGTGTGTGTGTTTGTGTGAGTGTGCGTGTTTATATATATGTGAACTTATACTTTTCCCTATGATGCATATATATATATATATATATATATATATATATATATATATATATATATATATATATATATATATATATATGCACACACATACACAAACACATGTAGAGATATGTATATATGAGTGTGTGTGTGTGTGTGTATGTGTGTTGGGCATACATACTCACAAACACAAACACACTCACAGATATATATAATACATATGTCGGTATACATACTCACCACCATATATATATAACTTGTGTGTGTCTATTTATATATATATATATATATATATATATATATATATATATATATATGTGTGTGTGTGTGTGTGTGTGTGTGTGTGTGTGTGTATTTGTGTATGGTTGTGAATGTCTCGCACGTATATGGAGATTAGTATATATGAGTTCCTACATTACACATGTACACACACACACACACACTAATCTCTCGCACGCATATGGAGATTAGTATATATGAGTGTGTATACCCAACACACACACATTTTATACGTGTTTTTGTGTGTGTGTGTGTGAGTATAAATATATATATATATATATATATATATATATATATATGGTTATTTGTATGTATGTCCAACACACACACACACTCATATATGAGTGTGTGTGGGTGGGTTGGGTATACAATATATATACTAATCTCTATATGTGTGTTGTGTCACACATATAATGTATAAGAATATATTTATGAGTTGTGTGCATTACACATCCATATATATATATATGCGTGTGTGTGTGTGTCTATATAAATATAAACACACACACATGTATGCATTATATACATACATATATATATATACATGTATACAACATATACACACATATATATACACACACACACATAGAGATTAATATATAGGAGTGTGTGTGTGTGTGCATATGTATATATATGTGTATGTGTGTGTGTGTGTGCTTATGTATATATATATGTGTATGTGCATTTGTGTGTGTGTATATACATATATATATATATATGTGTGTGTGTGTGTGTGTGTGTGTGTGTGTGTGCTATACATCCATATATATAGACACATACACACACTCATATATAATTATCTCTATGTGTGTATGTGCGTGTCTATATAAAAATGTAGACACACACACACGTATATGTTATGTACAAGTATGTATATATATACATGTATATAACACATACACATATATATATACACACAAACACACCCACATAAAAATTAGTATATATGAGTATGTAAGTGTGTGCTTTTTTATGATATTAATATTCCTATGCATACACACACAATACACACAAACATGTATATACATACACTTATATCTACTTATCTCCATGTACGTATACATACACTTGTTATATAGATAACACGCACACATGTATGTATGCCTATATATAAATATTCATATACACACACTTATTATATATAAAACACACACATATGGAGATAAGTATATAAGAGTGTGTGTGTTTGTATATATATATATATATATATATATATATATATATATATGAGTGTGTGTGTGTGTGTATCATCTTATTTTTTTATATATATACACACATACACACACACATATATACTTATCTCTATGAGTGTTTCTGTGTGTGTGTGTGTGTGTGTGTGTGTGTGTGTCTAAGATAATATTAATATATATATCTGTATGTGTGGGTATCTACAGTTATGAGTATGTATACCCCAACCAAATATATTTAGACACACACATGCATGCATGTATGTCTGTATATAAAACACACACACAAACATACTCACAACATTATATATATATTTGTCTCATGTGTGTGTGTATACATAGTCTATATATTTATATACGATTGTCTGTGTGTGTGTGTGTTGGGTATACATACTCATAGCCATATATTTATATATATAAATAAATATGTGTGTGTGTGTATATATATATTTATGTGTGTGTGTTGGGTATACACACACATGTAGTACGATTGTGAGTATGTATACATATATATAACACGTACATGTGTGTGTTAATATACGGTTTTGGGTATGTATATCTACATACATGCGTGTGTCACACACATACACACACAAACACACAGAAGAATATATATATACATACATGCGTATGTGTATATATATATTTATGTGTGTGTGTTTGTGCGTGTGTTCTCTATATCTATATACTCACAACCATATACATTAGTGTGTGTGTGTGTGTGTGTACACACATATACACAAATATATGGTTATGGGCATACATACTCACAATCGTATATATATGTTATCGCACAACACACACAACCGTATATATATATATATACACCGAGCTGAGTGTGTGAACAATAATATATATATACTCACAATCAAATATATTGTGTATGTACACACACACACCAACACACACACACAACCCACACTCATGTATACTAATCTCTATTAGTGTGTATGTCTATGTGTGTGTTGGGTATATGGCATATAGACACACGGTTGTGTGTGTGTGTGTGTGCATGTGTTATATATATACACTAATCTCTGTGTGTGGTATAGGTTGTGTGTTGTGTTTAGATGTGTGTGTGTGTTGGGTAAACATACTCACAATCGTATATAAATATACACATATATGTTTATGTGGGTATGTCTGAGTATGTATACCCAATACACACATACACTCAAATATACT